>JAANSN010000870.1:0-43754 GCA_036850665.1 Dicranocentrus wangi
CCATTTAGTGAGCTCTTTTAAGGGCTACCATTTTATCCAAAGAGCAAAATTCAATTTCTATGTTGCATAACAGATAGTTCATCTTACGGGTCAACATCCATGTTGACCCATAAGAAGCTTCTTATGGGTCAACAGCCCAAAAACCCAATAGGTGTAATCCTACCGCTAATTGGATAACCAGGACATTAGAAAGTTTTTAAAGTGCACGCCATATCACGCAATATTTACAATAACTCGTCCCAACTGAAAAATGTCTGCGATAACAATAGAGTATGTAGTAGCCGCAGCAGCGCACCTCAGCGTACCCGTAAAATCCCAACTCGCTCGCGCTACGTGTCGGTGTAAACGAGCTAATAAATTGAAACATCAAAAACTACAAACAGGTGAACTTCATTAACAATTAATCATCAAATCATTTGCATCTCCTCTGTATCAAACATTGTTGCAAAAGAAAATTGTTAAACGCTGTAGTATTATCGATCGAGAGTTGTTGATTATCGAGTGAAAGAATTACATATAATGATTGGCAGTTTTGTATTATTATTATTATTATATTGAATGACGAATGCGTCTCTGTTCTTCTCTGTATACGTTGAGCATAATGTATTTCTTCTATGTGGTCAGCCCCTAATTGAACAGAGAGAGAAGAGAAGAGAATGAAAACAACAACAAAAAGGATCGGAAAGGAAGATGGTAACCTAGACGAGATCAACATGCGCCTATTTTTTTTCGCAAATTCAACAAGTTAAATAAAAAAAAAAGTAAGTAACCATGCAGCAGCAGTAGGCAGGCAGGCAGGCAGGCAGGTACGCCATGAATTCTCTCTCGGTTCTCAAATAGGTCACTGCGTATGCGTGTTACACATACATTATGGGCGTGAGTAGGTAATGTAGTTGTAGAATTATTTTTTTTTCGCAGTGGATGAGAATATTGTCTGATTTTTAGACCGCACATTCTGCAACTTGTTTTCTTTTTAATTACATCATTCATTACTAACTCACCTCTTCTCTCAACCAAGAAAAAGCAGAGTGGGATTTGTATTGTTTATATCAAATAGGCATTCTCTTGAAAAACAGTAGCACAGCACAGCACTCCTCTAATAACGTTGTCTCGTACGGACGTGCAATCAACTAAACATACCTGTTGCTGCTGCTGATGATGATGATGAAGACATAACAACTTTGAACTGCTTCTTGAATTCACTTTTACACAATCCCCAACACTGCCTTTTAACTGTCCCTGAAAATTGTTTTTGGATACCCAGCAGCAAATACCCTACTTGACATGATCACATCAAAGTAGGGAGGGGACACATGCCGAAACAATCATACATACGTGATGATATATCATATTATAAAAAACTCGGATCATAATGGCATTTCCACAGAATTTTTTCAGTATTATAGCAAGTAGCAATAGAATAGAAATAAACACTTCACGACGAAGCGTCTTTTTTAAGGGGATAAAATATTTTGATATGTAGCCACTCAAATCCATGATGAAAAACTGCGGTGACCAACTTCAACAATCCTTTTTGCAGTTTATTTTTTCTAAAGCATCAACTATCGACATCTAAAGGGATGATGGGGAACATGCATGGTGAGCAAGCATGAAAAAAAAATCAATCAGACTCAACGCACATTTGTATGCTTTTAACTCAATAAACTGTGAGCACTATGCAATGTAACCAGAGCAGAAGAGCTGAGAGAGAATTCATGAAGCATTTTTCCTTTGCCTTTTTGCTAGTTTGCTACATGAAACAACGCGACGGGGA
The DNA here is from genome assembly GCA_036850665.1 of Dicranocentrus wangi. Taxonomy (NCBI): domain Eukaryota; kingdom Metazoa; phylum Arthropoda; class Collembola; order Entomobryomorpha; family Entomobryidae; genus Dicranocentrus; species Dicranocentrus wangi. Next base: position 1,775 of record JAANSN010000870.1, read on the forward strand.
GGAGGAACAGCAGCAGCAGCAATATGAACAAAATCTTTTTTACACAAGGTTTCCCCGACGAGCAACTCCAACTTTGCATTGGTGCTCAATGAAAGGTCGATTCCAGCTTGAATTCAGCTTGGATGCTGTACACAACTCAAATCTTCCGTTCTAACAAACACAGAGGCAGCAGGCAGAGCAGAGAGTCAAGCAAGTCTATTCCGTCGAGTCGACAGTGTGTCATGATGAGAAGGATCAACATGCATGATGTTGCTAGCTGCTTTGCTCCTTCTTCGATTCCCTCGTCTCACTCGGCGCAGCGAAACCCTGCTAACGTGACTGCATCGAGACGGAGCTCTGACGGTGAGGACGGTCAGAAAATCGACTCCTTTCGACCGGAGACTAGGCTCCGGCAAGAGCTTCCTCTCTGAGCACATGTAATACATGTGAGCTGAGCGATATGCGATGATGAGAACGCAACGGAGCATTCGCGTTTCGCATTTACACTCAATGCAATGCACACGGTGAGTGGCTCACAGTTTCCCGTCGTCGTCGTGCGAATTTAGGTTATGTGGATGATGGCATTATGCTCTGGTTTCAACAAAGGAGGATGTGATGAGGATGGAACTGTGATTGTCTTTTTATTATTTTTTTTTGTCACCTGAATAATTCATGAGTTTTGGAGGGTGACACTTTTTTTTGTAGGAAAAAAAGCGACAATAACACTACCTACCTACTACCTAGATATTATGCTTTTTTAAAGAGGATTTTATGCATTTTGCAAGAGTAAGTGTGGAAGTGTGAATATGATGAAACAAATAAAAATTAAAAATCCGTTTGTACTCACGTGAGGGGATGTGAAAGAGATCGGCGACCTGCTCCCAAGGGAGGTTTCGAATGTCCTCGTCGTCGAATTCCTCCGCGGAGGACCCTCTGCATTCGGCGGGGTAGATCTGGAGAGAGTGGCGGCGTCTCCGCTCCGTGATACTTCTGCGGCTGATAGTTGTTCTCTCTCGCTTCAGCGGCCTTCTTCAAGGCGTCCAGTATCCGCTTTTGCTTTTTAACAATGTGGGTATAATCGCAATGGTGGTGGCGGAGGGTGGACGTCCCTTGGGATTTGGAGCGGTAGACATACACCTGGTTGCACCCTTTGCAAGCTACCATTTCTTTGCATTCACGGCCAGAGCCGTTGAGGATGACGCGGCCCATGTACAGCCAAACCTCGCTCCGGCACCGCTTTCCCGAGTCAATACGGACATATGCTTTACATTCCCGCAGCAACCGTTCCACTTCCTCCTTTTCGATCTCTTCTTCGATTACGAGTTCAGATTCAGATGGTGTTGACGGGGGGATCCGTTTTGGCTTTTCCTTTGTTGGCAATTTTGGTAGTGGTGTTTGGGGCAGTGGAGGAGGAGGAGGAGGAGGAGGACGTGGAGGTGGAGGATGGAATGAAATGGATGAGGAGGGTTGATGAGGAGGACGTGGAGGCGGAGGAGGTGGTGATGCACATGCTGGACGTGGTGTTGGTCGGAGGATTGGAGTTGAGGACATGGATCCCGACAATTTACGTTTGGGTACCCGTGGGCGGTCCGGTGGAGGGAATGAGGGATATGGTGGACCCCATGCTCTTCTTTGGTGCATTCCAGAGTTGTGGTGCATCATAGTGTGAGGAAGAGGTAGTGGATGGGGGAATACCATGTTGGGTGGCATAGGTGGCAGATGATGCACAATACCTCCACTACTGGGGGATGTAATTACCGACGTATTAAGCTGAAATGTTAGGAGAAAATAAGATTGGTTTAAGTAATAATTAATATTAAGATTTATCCAGAACCATAAAACTGCAAAAATTTATACTTGACATACGGGCATTGGCGGCGGCACCGGCATTGTTTGGCTCATGGAATGTCGCATCATTGCAGAGTCATGAATAGCAGATCTCAACAAATGATTCATTGTTGGTCAAAGTACAAAGGAGGAACTCACAAAATCAATCACAATCACAACTTGAGAACAAACAGCTCAAAAATCAACTTGTCAAGACATTGGGGCAAAGGGAAAGTACGACGGGAAAGTTATTAAAGCACACCCAATCAATGTCAACGTAAGGATTGCATGGTCTATCTATCACTGTCACAAAAAAATTATCAAAAATTAGCGTATGAAATCGAAAGGCATCAACTCACAACCTCACAAGTATATTATGCCAAAGTTGATAGATTGCGTAATCCGATGGAACTCTGGATTACTAAGAAAAAAGTACAAGAAACTTGTAAACATCGATATGTTCATGCCGTACACTGGCTGGACCAGCAGAGTTTTTTTAACCCAAAGAGCACGCGGGCTGGTATCCTGCATCAAGTTCGCGTTATGTAAATAGGGGAAAAAATGAATTAAACGATTTTTTATTGTGAAAATGACAGCTCTCACAACAACACACAAACGCCGTCTGGAGTGAGGTCTGAAAATCCGTCTCAAGTGTCCCAGAGAGAGAGGAAGCCCAACTTGGTCAAATGTTTTGATTTTTCCCGATTGCCGACTTCACTCAAACAAATAAATTGAGGTGTTTTTACTCCACGAGGTGGTTGCCGAATCTAGTAGTTCCTAAAACGATAATGCAAGCCAAGCAGGGTCTCTCCTTTCCTTTTTGACTCTGGAAAGACAGAGTCTCCGAGGAGCGCTTATATGACGTCTGTTATGCATGTATGTTGTGCCGAGCGTGCATGTATTTTTGACCATTAAGGATTAGCCGATGATGCGATGATGGTAAAAGTTGTATCACTTTTAGTATCAACAGTAGCAGGAACTCTATTAGCAAGATTAAGAAATTTTGTCTAGGATATAATGTGAAAGATACATTCATAATATATAACAACTTTCAAGACAACTTTGAAGACGCTCGGCTAAACTGCTAAAACATTAGTGTGTACACGCAGACAGTGTGTATTGCTTTTTATGAGAGTAGTGGTGGTGGTGGTGGAGTGAGTAGTGATCCACTGGAAATCATCATAATACTACTACAATGAGCATTACTTTTTACTTTTACACATACAATATTCGCTTACGTGACATTTTACTAAAACATATTGACGAAGAAGAAAAGACGACGAAGAGCAATACAGATTCAAAGATTTACACTTGACAAATGCTCAATCCTTTAAAGTAATACCACAACACAATATTATTAACACAATGTTGACAACGTCGACCCTTTTTGCATTCTCTTACGAAAGTGGATACACTTATTATTATTGGTGCTGATTTTCCTACTTCAATAGTTTTACATATTATATATATTGCATCTTTGGAGTGAATTTGGATGGATGTGTGTAGGTATGTAGGCAATATGAAGCAGAAAACACAAGCTGCAAGTGCCAACTTGAGCATACAAAGTTTTCAAAAAGTAACACTCAGTAGAATTCGTTGTCGCGCCGTCGTCGTCGTCGTTGCTGTCGCTATTTCCTTCATTTTGGAAGAGATGCTTGTTTTTTTATAACATTATCATAAATGTAGGAAAAAATAAACCCTGTACGTTTTTGCACATCTTGCAACATCCACACCTCATCCTAAATAATGGGGAAACTCTGTTACTCTGTATCTGTTAACGGACCTACATCCTACATACATCTAACTGTCGGAAATTAAGAAATAGTTGACGCCACCCCGAATCCGAAACAAAGTTGCAAAGACAAAAACTGTTATTATTATTGATACGCAGGGAAGTTTGTAAAGTTCACATTTCGATGACTGCTAAACGATAAGAAAGAAATGATTTAATGATATATACCTACTACCTAGTTTACAGACACAAGAAAAATGTCACGACAGCGTCACCTCTCTCTCTCTCTCTCTCTCACTCCCGTAGCAAATATCAAGCTCACGGACATCGTTTCATGATGGCATTCAATCGGCTCATCATCAGAAAACGGATACGAGTACGAGCGAGACATGACATGGACAACTTGATTGCATGTCACAGCAAAGCAGAAGCTGAAAACTGAAAGCTGAAAGCTGAAAGCTGAAAGCTGAAAGCTGAATACTGAATATCAATACGAATCCGTTTTTAAGAAAAGGAGGCAGACAAGTCAAAGCAACTATGTCAGTGGAGTTCATTTACGGTACAACAGGGCAAGATCATCATAGCAAGTAAGATGATAATATGTTTTGCTTGCATTTTTTCATTAGTTTCGGGCAAGGAAAGTGGATGGAACTTTGATAGCTTTTACCCCTAGTACATACATATTACCACGTCGGACTACGATGAACGCGAAATAGTTAAAAAAAAAAAAAGATCGTTTACCTACCGACCGGGCCACCATCATGACTGTGTGCGTAATGGGTTTAAAGATTCAGAGAAAATTTATAGAGTGCTGAACTTGCTTTTGGAAAACCTTTTTTACGTTTACGAATTACGATAGACTAGGAGGACGACCGATATCGTGAAAAATAGTAACCAGGTCTAGAGTTGTTTCCTTTCGAAAGTCTTCCATTCCAGCATTGCACATTCATTCTCCGCAGTAGTTGATCATCACCAATCAGTCACGGACTGATGTTGCTCATGGATAAATAGTTTTTGATAATGATGACCGGTCACTCATCATCAGTCACCCTAAGAAAACCATTTAGCCCGTCTCTTCATTCGATTTATCATATAAAACTTTTTTTTTGGAAAAAAGAGTAAGATGAGTACAGAGAATCGTTTGTTTTCTCTGGAAAGAGTTGATTGCGAGGAGGCATTATGTCGTTCGTGTTTGATACTTTGTATGGAAACGAGACGCGAAAAAATTGTGGATATAGTCGTTGACGAGATGGTCCGTCGTTCGTGGGATCGGCCTTTATGAGAGGTCGCTTAAGGTTATGTCAGCCAACTTAACTCTATTTATTCTCTCCTCCAGTGCAACCAATTGCTCGAAGAGCAACTGCACTCTCCCGATGATTGTGTGCTCATATAAACCGATACATCTTCTGCAGAAGGATCCCAAGATATCTCACCAGATATCTTTACGGTTATTCACATAAAAAATGTTTTAAATACAAAGTAATAAACATTAAATAAAAAATAAGGTTTATTATGAATTTCATCCGAGGGTACATAGGCCTGAATGGAGTGTTGGGTGCATATTATTCCCGGTTTTGCTTGCATACAGTCAGTGTGCTGCTTTGTGGATTAATGGTGAATTTGCGAGTGGTGCGAATGTGGAATTTTGGAAGCCTATGTTATAGCAATTAGAACACGTTCTCAGCTCATTCAAAATCATTTACAGCAGCAATAATTGAAATGGCTCCTCCGACCCTGGAGAGTACTTTGCTGGGCGAGCAGAAATCCTAATCCTGACGACGCCAAATTTCTCCATTATGCAAAAGTTCAAGAGATACTCTTGACTCTCTCTCTCTCAAAATACTATTTTACGGTTGAGTTGTAAACTGCAAATAGATACTTCACGTATCTAAATTTTTACTATCGATGACAGATGACATAATGACTTAAAAACAAAATGTATGGGTGCAATGATTCCTTGTCTCTCTTCTCCTTCGCATTCGCATAAAAATCCTCGGGAAAAAATCTTACTCTCGTGTTTGTGGTTATTGCAATGCCAAATCCAAATCAATTGTGCAAAACATGGACTCTTAGTGTCTCATGCCATGATTTTACAAAACATAATATATATTTTAAGTGGTGACGGAAAAAAATAAATCCTGCAACGCACGTTTACAAAATGCAGAGAAAGCTATATGAGCTCTTTATCGAGTTTGATCTACAATTACCCAATAATACTACAGTTAATCGCTGAAGCCAACTTCAGAAGGGAAAACAACTTACACACACGTTGTTAGGTGTGAAATTTCGTTTAATACATTTTTTACGCATTCTCTCTCTTGTTTATATGACCATTTGCACTGGCTCACGAAGCGTGGCCTGTCGATGTCGGTGGATTGTCAAAACAGACACATTTTAAGTATGTTTTTATTATGGTTATAATAATTACTTAAAAAGCTTTGCTTACGTACAATCTTTAAGTTGAGTGGCATCACCGCATGGATTATCGTTTACACTAGTTTACAGAATAAGTGAACGAACGAATGTCGTGTGTAGGGCAGGGGAATGCGAATAACAAAGATAAACACACAAAAAAACGAATGGTTAGTCCTCGGAGGATATAGTCTTGGATGCAACGGAACGTGGAGATTCCAGTAAACCAGAGACTGCCTAATTGTAAATGACTCTAATTCACAAGCAGTGCAGTAGTATAGTGGCTTTCCCTTCAACCTGCTACGCATTTGTTGCTGCATTTCAGGAACTAAAACGCTAGAATTTAATGAAAAGACTGACTGATCACTGATCATAGTCATATATGCAAATTTTTCATGTTGAATCCAGTCCGTTGAAGCTAGTAGTAGGCATGCAGGCACTTGTTTTTAATGAAGCTGCCTTTGTACCCAGGACGGGTAGAAAACCCGGCCGGACTGATATGATATGATATGATATGATATGAACGATGTAAAAAATCGGGATTTAAAAACAAAGCGGCAGCGGCGGCGCAATAAATTGGAATGAATGGTTTATTGATTTCCGCATAGTAATAATCCATTTGTCGTAAAAATGTTGCATGCATTGTGGCAATCACAAAAGTTGAAACCGACAAATATCTGGAAAGTAATAAAACTTGAATTAAGGTTTTTATTTCTTCAACTTTCCTTTCGTCGTATTATTTATAATGATTGGTAGGATGGGAGCTGATCATCACCTGGTTAATAAATGCCTAGAAAGGATTTTTTTTCACAATTTGAACAAGGGCTGCTATAACATGTCGTTGCATCTGCATCTGATCTCGGTGTCATGCCAAACCACTTTTTCAAAAAGGTTTCGCTCATTCTTCGCCAGCCAGACATGTATGCATGGTAAAGTAAAAACGGAAGACGAAAATGTTGCTGAAAACCTCTCCCTTTTGCAACCCTGATAGGTTTTTATATTTCTTGAGCTACTCTCTCTGCCTCTGCGTATCATCACATCATCATCATCATCATCATCATCGTGGTATAATAATAAGAAAGTAGGTATCACATCATGCTCTTTACCTGCTTGCTGTATGATGATGATGATCATGTAGGTATACACACATGCTCAATTATATTATTGTGCTGTTGAGGGTTTTGGGTTGTCTTCATAAAAACGGATAGCTAGCTAGTGGAAAAATGAGCTACGCTTACAGCACATATAGGACGCCAGTAAGTTGTACACACAGCATCTGCAGCAACAGCAGCAGCAGCGCAACAGTCGGAGAGACTGGTTTCAAGAAACGTGTGAGAAATCACTGCTGACCCGGATCTCAATTCAATGCTGGGCTGGTTCTGGTTGTGATTTAACCCAACAAAAGGCAAATTAAGGGTAATAAAGGGAGTTAAAGTTTAGGAGGAGAGGACCGGTGAGAGAGAGACTTCTTGAGAGAGTGGGTTTAAAGAAGGTATAAATCGTCGTCGTGGACGGAACTTTTACCTACTCGGTTCAAGTCAACGAGCGAGGGGATCAATGATGAAAAATATCAAAAACTTTTTCTTACAAAACTGTTTTACTTTTTGGCCTATGCACTCCTTGGTGGCTTTATGACTCTTTGACAAGCAGGGCTTGCTTGACAAGTGACGAATTGCCATTTGTTTGATGGCTTCTTCTCTGATAATTATTCCGTCCACGGGTTACCCGAGATTTGGCAAAAAAAATAATGTGAAACATCAAAGCGCTTAACTTTACTGTGACATGACAGTTCTTTTTAACTTTTATTGTTGCTGAGAACGAGTTAATTAGGATCAACGTTTTTAACTTTACCGTCGTCCAAGTCAATTTGTCATGCAATCATCATCATCATCCTTAAACCCATTTTGTACCCCGTCATTTGAATTTTCACAAGAAATTCGTGTATCCGTCGTGGGAAATGATGACTTGCAGCTCAGTGTGAATCAGTTGTCGGCCACTCCAAGTCAACGAACTGATACCTTGGACACAAAAAAAAATCCTTGGGTTTTTATACAACCAATCATCCAACTACTGCAGTAATAAACTTGATAATACCTCCGTCCATTCCTACAATTAGGTGCAATGCAAACTACGTTTGGTTGGGGAGACGTAAAAATGAAGCAAATTGCCCACTTTCTCATGCTGGACTGGATGTGCTAATGACTAGCTCGTCGTACCTAGCCAGACAATACTGTTGGCAATATATATTGTCAAGTAGACCAGAAATCAGTAAGTGGTTAAATTACTTGAAAGAAATTAAACCTCATGCGTACAATGCTATGCTAATACATCTTACTCTACTCCAAATAGGAACTTTCCAGTGAACCCCAACGAGAGGTTAAGTGTGCAAGACAAAGTTAAAAGTATAATTTCGGGCTTGATTAAAAACAGCATTTTTTGGGCAACAGACCAAAACAGATAAGTGCTCTCGCGTACAATATTATAGAGGTATACGTATATACTTATGTGATAAACGGCGGACACTCGATTTTATTTTTGCGTGCTTTCTGGCTGCGCTGTAAAGCAAACATTGTTCGTCAGCATCATTATCTCCTCCTAATCTCCGTGTTTCCCACTGCATAAAAATTCCTCGGCTTGCAAACTAAGTCATTAAAAGATCCATTTTCAGAGAGGATAGCACCCAACTGGCTAAAACTTTATTTTTGATGAGATCTCATAAATGTATCATATTTTCTTAAGGAGCGATTATTAGGTTATGACTATATGAAATTGAAGCTATATATATATTGAATGAAACTGTGTCTGACTGAAATCGTCCGTGGTTGCGTTGTGGATGGATACTGCTAGGTTCCGAAGTTATGACGCGACGACGATTAGTAATTAAATTTAAAATATATTTTTTACGACTATATGTATCTCTTTTTTTTACTTTGTATTGTTGCTTTACCTTTGGTGAGGGTGAGGGTGTCGCTATTTTGCAACTTTGTTTCTTGTTATCTCTTCTGCTTCTGCTGCTGCTTTAGATAATACTATTAAAAGTCATAAATGAAGTCATTGCGGGCTCACTAATACAGAACAGCATGCATTAAGTGTATGACTATATGAGCCTATATGAGAAAGTAAAGTGTCCAAGTGTGCAAAACACAGGAAATCATAATTGACATCATGGAAATCAAGTTATACCAAACATGGGTTTTTTGCGAGCTGAAAAGATTAGTTCTCAAAACAACGTCTCGTCTACGCAACGCACAACCTCTGCCGGTCTTTGTGGCACACGAACGACTACAAACAGAAACCTATATCTACCTAATTGAGAACATGCTGCTCCTTCATACTCAATCAGTAATTAGATTAAACAATTAATATTATATGTAAGCAGTGCAAAATGATAAAGAGTGGTCAACGGAAAAAACATAAATGTCGAATGTCGTGGCAGCAAAGATTAAGATTACATTTATTCGCAGTTCCGAACTCAAAAAACGTAGCACACGGTTATAAAATAACACTGATATTGCTGATTAATGCAAGAAACTTGTCATTATACGCTCGGTTACAGAGGATTACAAATAAGAATGTGCTGAGTTTGGTGTGATTCAATTAAAAAAGTTAACCTTGCATTCATTCGCAGTTTATGATGGATAACAACTGAGCACTGCCATGCAAAATAAAAAATAATTACGCATTTCATACTATTTAAGAACCACTGCAACTGCTTTTTACATCTGAATCATCTATCGACCTTGTTATTTAACGTGGACGCCCGACGAGATCCGTACTGCCAACATAACTTCCTGCTCCCGCACCTACGGCTCCTATTACGCCACCTGCCAAAACCGAAGCTGCAGGTCCAACAAAGAGTTTTCCCACTCCAGTTCCTACGCCAATGCCTCCAATGCCACCCATAATTGCCCCTACTGGACCAGCAGCCGCACCACCTGCTATCTGTGATTATTTACAATCGAAACATTCAAAATCAATCTTCAACACCTATCACAATATGTTCTGATTAGTAGTAAAATTACAAATGCGCTAAAAACTTACGGCTCCACCAATACCAAGTAAGCCCGACGATATAACAGTTACAACGGAATCGGCTAACTGGCCTACCGTTCCACCCACGAACCCGCCTAGCAGCCCTCTGTAAATGATCAATTCACAATCAGCGGGTACGAATTCTTCGATGATTTAGTTAAGATCGAAAGTCAAATGACAACAAAAGGTCAAAGGTTAAACCTATACCCTAGATAGCCTCCGGTGGTGGCACCAATCGTCGTAACCATGTCACCATCGTCCATTATTCCACCCACTAGTCCACCTACATTAATTAATTAATCAATTAAATTGAGATTAATTAAAGACCACCATTACTAGTACCACCATTTTAAATTTGATTTGATTGTATACATAATAATTATTGAATACTCATACCCACAGCTCCACCAACTGATCCCAATCCAGCCCCTCTGACCGGACCATTAAGAGCGCCGAGTGCTGAGCCCAACCCACCTCCAATAGCTCCGGCAACCAACGCCTTGACACCGTTTTTATCCGCAAAGTCTTGCTTACTTTTTACAGGACCTGCGTCCACCACGCGAACTCGAATCCCGCTCATTATTACTAATAGCAGCACACAGAGTGCGTTAACTGCAGCTGACTGAGGTCTGGAAATCTTTTTAAAAAATTTAATTAAAACTGATGTTGTGAGCTAATGGACAAAAAATGAACAAGCAAGGTGCACAACAACAACAGGAAACTTCAATACCTACATTATTACTATATTACTTATTTGCATATTTCCTCACAAATCACCTGATCATCATGCACTTTTCTTTGTTTACGATGCTCACAGCTACACACCTAAATGAACTGATGAGGTAAAAATTCTTATGTAAACTTACTCTGCGGATGTCTTTCATTTTGCAAAGCCAAATAATGTGAGCTTGCTGTATGAAAAGTTGTTGCTACTCTGAAAGGTGGAATCCTGCCTGAAATAAGACAACCTTTAATTTATTTAATATTGTACTTTCCAGTGAAAACGCCTTTCGCGTCCTTCTCCTTACACTTACTACAACACAACTGAACTAAAAGTGAATTTTTAAACCTTAAACAATAATTTCCTGTAATGTTCTCCCCTCACCTCTTTAAAGCAGACAGACTCAAGACTCAACCTCATCTCATATTGAAGGATCGTTTCCATAAAAAAAACGAGAGAAACGGCATAATATAATATAAAAATGTATGGGAACGGGACTTGGTGGGACTGCTGGACAAAATGTACCTAAGAAAGATTCTTGAGTAGTGTTGGAATTTTTTTGTGGGTCAACCTATGAAAACTCGTCACCGTCTTTGTCCTTGCCCTTAAACCTGAGGATTTTACCTGTTGATCGTTGGTACACATTATATGCATTTCCTGGTTTTCTACGCAGATCTGTGCATTGTTTGCTGTTGTGTTTCATTTTTGTTCACGAAAAGCCATCATTCATATCGTGTCTTTAAGTAAGTGGTGTGGTGTGGTGGTTTGGGTGCTGCTATATTGTCAGTCATCATAGTCAATCTCCATTCTCTGCACTTTCTTGTTGTGCAACAACACCTCAGCTCATGCTCACCACTACTGATTGAAGTTGCGCAATCCTCAAAAATCCTCTCTCTCCAAAAATGTGTGAATGAGTTGCATGGAAGGAAACTCCATAATAATGTGATGGCAGCCAGCCCAACAACACGGGGTACATGAGAAGCGACCAACTTTTAGACTGAAACAGTAGCAGCAGCAGCAGTAGGCTGAAACTGAAACCACATATTTATGGAAACTAGATGATTTCCTAACCATCAATCGCCATACGTTTGTGTATTTTCAAGAAAAATGGCCTAGTGTCACCCAGCCTGCATCATCAATATGTAATTTCCTTGAAATCAAAAGGGAATCTTTATTTTTATTCAAATGAGAATTTTAAAATTTACATTTTTGAATTTTTATCACAGTAGTGCTCATCCGCGCAGTTGCGTTTGATCCAGTAGGACGGCGGTGGCGATGAAGAGAAATGGTTTGTGAAACGTTCATAATAATAATCATAATCATGATGACCTTGCCCTTGCCATTGCTCCGGTAAATAAGAAAAAATCTCCCAAGCGGCCAAATTCTTGGAAACTTTGAATAGCCTGATAGAAATCTCCACTGTCCAGCTGCGAGGCAATGAAATGTTGATTGGATATGAAATTATGACGCACTGGCAATTGCTTTGTGGATATTATGTGATGCGATTCGTGGTGTAGCTTTGTAACTAGTAATTCGAAATTCTGCTCAGCAGTAAATTTAATTCATATCCCCACTTAAGCCGTAATTAATTTAGTATGTACAAAATCTATAGTCAGTTAACAATTTACAATATCAATATCGTCATCATCATGAGTTTAGTTGACCAGAAAAAAATGAGTTAGTCTGTGAAGTTTGAGCGCTAGTCATCATCTTCATCATCATCATCTTGATGATCATCATTGTTAGTAAGGGCTACATCCGGCTTTAAGAATATAGCCCCCCGACAGTCCTAAAAGAAGAGGACACTTCAAATGTGACAAAATATTTTAGGCTCTGGGTTTTGACTCTTTCCAACCATGCTCACCATTGTTTTCCGTATGCAGCTGTACAACTCACCCCACCAGTCCGTGTTGGCTTCACTATCCGCATCCTTTGCTGCTTCATCTAAAAAAAATTTCATAAATCAACAAGCTAACTAATTTGCTTTATCATAGCCTAACAGATACTAACAATGCTCTATAGCTTCTTTCTTACACAGGGGCAGGCACGACGAGTAAATTTTGGCTGCAATGTAGGCCGACGTGTCGGAACCCCCTCTTCCAGTCAATATTTTGCTCATGTTTGCTTTGATGTCGACCATGCTGATTAAAACTGGACTATTTTTAGCTGTATACTCTTGCCCCTGTTGTTGAACTCCTCGAAGACGTATTATTCCCATCTGTCCCAGCATGCACTCTCGGAATAACTTGGGATTCTAACAGATGCATGTCCCACGTCTTGAGTTAAAATCTTTACGTATTATCTTAACATAGGTATAATCGTATAATTATTAAGCATGCGTACTGTTCCATTTGGGAAATCCACAGAACAATTTGCTTTATACGAATTCAACAAGCTGGATCCTTTCTTTGTCATCACGTAGCCTGTTCTGCAAGTTAGATCTGGAAATAGGGAAGGGGTGGTACCTTTAGGTAGGGTTTTCTTCCGAAGAAACATGCCTGTGTAGTTGCACGACTAGAGAGAAGGAATGCAAAAAAAAACTAAGTATTATCAGTAGTAATCAGCACTATAATTAAACACTAAATGGATTACGCGTAGCATATACCATAACACGTTCAATACAGTCTTCAAAAACTCCCCATTGTGCGCATGACTCCATCTTCACCAAATTCACTGTCAAGAGAGAGAGAGAGAGAAACCGAAAACGGAATAACAGAATAATATTGGTCATGATGATGAAACCCCCACCGGCTATGTAGGTACTTACATGTACTACTGCAGTTCTGAATGATCAATTCAGCAAGTTTCCCAGCGGTTTCAATTGCGTTTGGGCCCGTGAAAAATTGAAAGTTGGATGTCATCAGTTCTTTGGAGTGAAGATGTGGTGTATAGGTTCCGCTGCTAGTGTCGAAATAGAAAATCCCCATCCTTTCCAAAATGCACGGCTGAAAGCAAATCTTTTTAATCTGTACATAAAAAAGTTGCAACAACTTATGTAAAAACAATTTTCAATAAATAAATATTATCAGGCTAACAACAGTATAATAGGGTTATAGTTAAGTTACCCCAGCCTCTGTGAAAAGACCCTTGCAATCCTGATCCCAGTCTTCAAAAACCTCCATGCTGCCCTCATCTCTACCGATCCCCCGATACTCGAAATCGGAGTAGCATGATAAATCCAGATTTGCAGTAAGCCGTACGTGCCTGCTTTTGTAAACGCTGATGTTGGGATGGGTGAGGTGCTCATCATACTGGATTCCAAGGTTAACAAGGCAGTTGCCATTTGAAATATTCCTCTGAAAGAGGGAACAAGGAAATTAAGATTTACGTATAGGTATTATTAGGTATGCACTTTATGCATTTTTGTTGTGGCGTGTAATGTTTGATCCTTACAAGAAGCTGATCGAAATCTTCAATAAAGTCGTCCCAAATTTTGTCGGTACACGGCTTTGCCAGTACCCACCAATCTAAGAATAAATTTCATTGAGGAAAGAGTAAGTACTAATAGTCCGTAATTACTATTACTACTACATACTAATAATAATAATTACAGTAATCCTGCATCCTTACAGCTTGCTTTCATACGAGGGAACACGTTTGTCCGGATTTTGGAAATTGTTTGCTCGTCAGAGATTATTGTCTTTATACCAGTCTCAAAATTAGAAAGCTTTGATAGGACGTAAACGTAATAGAGTTTCCCGTTTGAGTCGTATCTCCTTCGTCTTTCCACCAGCTTCATGCCCTCCAAGATGCATATCTTCTCGCAATTGCTGGGCTCTTCAGAAGAGTTCTGTAGACACATGACCGTTATACTTACAAAAAATGTCTTCAAAAAAATAAAAAACATTTAGATAGTACTCACTCTGAGGGAAGTTGACACATTTGAACAATTTTGTCGAATTTGCGCAAATACTGAGGCAGTTATATTGTAATCAGGCCATCCCGGCAGACACCTATAGTCCGGCCAAGGTACCTTGAACAAGATCGAAACCACCACCGGAATTAAAATCACTATTACAAAAGCAGTCCAACGTAGGATATAAAAAAATATGCTTTTAGCTTACGTTGGACACGTTTGTACTATTCTGGAAAGTTGGGGGGGTTGGCGAGGACTCGCCGACTTGTTCCCCAGACGTCGTAGTTAATGTAACAGGAATGATAAGGAGGATAATCGTATATTTTTTAATTTTTTGCATTTTGACTTGGATTTAATATTCAGCTGCACTATCAGCAGGGTCAAAGAGCCCAGCCTGTTATTCAGCACCATACCACCACTAAATCACTATGCATATTGTGTTAATCGTAAAAAGGGTAATTATGTGCAATAATAAATCATTTCTTGAGAACAATACGTTGTCCTAGAAGTTCTCAATGAACTAATGCGATTGTTCTAATCCCGACGTGGAGCGACGTGGAGTTGTGGCGCCACATATGACCATGAAACTAAAATTCACCACCTAAACAGTAGCTAGTGCTTATCATGTGATGGAATTCGTATTCACTTACTTATTGTAGGTTAAATAAAATATATAATATTCATCACTTATTACGTACATGAGCATTTTAATCTTAATCAATGAGTATTGAGTAATGTTACAAAATTACAAAAATAAAAATATTAAATAGTATCCTACGGTGGCTCCTGTTCATTGCTTTCATCCGCGCTTAGAATGACGTCGGGTTTGAGGAAGATTGCGCCTCGACAATCCTGAAACAGAAATATAATATCACAATATCGATACTTTGTAAAATTCCTGACAGTTGGATTCCTGACAATTCCTTACCACGACCTTTCGGATGCAATTATATAACTCCAGCCACCAGTCATCCTCCGCATTTAGGCTGTCTCCGTCATGGAATGCCCCATCGTCTAAAAATGAAGACATTATCCATAAAGACAAGTTGCTAGCCTAAATACCAAACTAAACTGTTTATTATGCATGTGCATTTTATACTTACACAAGTCCAGGCACGTAGTGTGAATCTTGGTGGCAATATACTCCGAGGTATTCATGCCACCTCTCCCAGCTAATATTTTGCTCATGTTGGCCTGAATGAATTCCTTGGAAAGAAGAATCGGCTTGTTTGCCCTGGTGTATTCTTCTCCAACTTTCTGTTTTCTTTTGAGGCGGAGGATTCCCATCTGGCCTAAGACGCAAGCCATGAACCACTTCGAGTTGGTGTTCTACCCACCACCACACATCAGTCAGACACAATGGATATCATTATGATTATGATCAATATCAATACAAATTGAAATAGGCTTACGTTTCCTATCGCCTTCACACATTTCCGCTTGCAGGAGTTGAGGAGACCAGAACCTTTCTTAACATCCCTGGTGATCAAGTATCCCGTTTTGCACGACAGATCGGGAAACATGGATTTTATGCTCGTTTTGTTGGAGGGGGCTTTGAGCTCCTTAAGTGTTTTGTCGGAGGAATCTGCCCGAATATTTGCAGGACTGGAAAAAAAAATCACAAAAGAATTCTAAGTATATTTATGACAATTACACCAGAATGGCGCCAGAAAGAGGACTTACCAGCGCCTTCTCGATACAGTCTTCAAACACCTGCCACTTTGTACACGACTCCATTTTGACTGAATCCACTGAAATGCAACAAGTGAGATTAAAAAATAATAAATATATTCGTACGCTGTAAAAACAGTATCCTTTTCAAACTTACATGCATGTTTGCATAACTCATTCATCTTTTCCCCAAGTTTTGCCGCAGTTGATGTGGAATTAGGCCCCGTTAGAAAGTCAAAGCTCATACTAACCAGCTCCTTGGATTGGAGCTGTGGTGCGTAAGTTCCATTGTCGAAATTGAAAAAGTACACGCCCATTTTTTCTAACAAACACGGCTGGAAACAGAGGTTACTTATCTGTGGGCAAATAAGAAAGTTAGGTAGGTCCCGTAATTACTTAAATAGCTGTTGAAGGATGGAGTGAATTGTGAACGATTACCCCGGCATCAGATAATAATTTATTGCATTGTTCGTTCCATTGGATAAAGTCTTCCATACCCCCTCCATCTTTGGAGTCCGCACCCAAATATTCAAAGTCCTTATAGCAGGAAAAGTCAATTCCTGCGGTAATCCCAACGTAATTGTCGATATATTCTTGCATGTCGGACTGGATGGAAGAGGAGGAGGTGATGGTGGAGGAGGTGGAGATGGTGATGGTGGTTGTAGTGGGAGGAGGAGTTGCAGTGATCAGTCCAAGTCTAGCCTCGCAGTCCACATCGGAAATGTTTTTCTGAAAAAAAAATTCACAATTAGTCATCTAAACCACGTGCAAGCCTGCTGCCTATAATATAATTCCCCGTAGTAATTTCTTACAATTTGACTGTCCAGGTCTGCAAAGAATGCATCCCAGGTTTTGTGCGTACATGGTTTGTCAAGAGCATCATCTGTCCCTGCGCATAAAACAAAATTAACTATAAAGTGATATATCTCAATCAATAATTATTATTGTAGATATACATACCCCACTTACATGATCCTTTAAGAAGTGGATACACATCATTTTGAAATTTCAGAATGGTCTTGTCGCTGAGGATAGATTTTAGTCCCGACATAAAACTTTGTGGTTTTACGAGAATCAGCTCATTCCCATTCCCATCCTTGTTACTGAGTTCTATCGCTTGGAGACTTTGCAAGATGCATGCTTTCGTACATCTTTGGTCTTCTTCGGTGGGTCTCTGAAATATGTTGACAGTCATGTAGTTAAAGTGCTTGCTTATAATGGCTAATTAATGCTAAAACTAATTACTAGATTACCAAAGGCTCTTCACACTTGTTCTGTAGACGTCGGAAGGCCGCTAGACTGGAAATAGTGTCGTTAGGGAGCGGGCCGGATGAGTTCAGTGCATCGTCGTTGCTCCACCCTGCAAGGCAGCGGAAGTCAGGCCAGACCTGTAATGCAAAGGAATGGTTAAAGTGTGAAAGAGTTTAGGCGTTCAGTATGAAGGTTATTGCAGTCTTACTTTAATATCGTCTGCACCACGGGGTCCTTGAGGTAATGACAGGTTTTCCCCAATCAGTACCAGGGCTACCGCCACCACCACCACTACACTGTAATGGGAAGACCACATTACTTGGATATTGAGAGAACGAAAACCGAATTCAGAAAAACAAAATCTTAAGGTGCCGAAAAACCGAAGTGTCAGCATGAATAGTACCAGGCGAAATCTGCATCGCTTTTATACCCCTCCAAATTACACGCCTCTGCTCATTTTCACTTCCCATGAACTGGTGAGGATAATAGAAGACAATAAGGGATTGTCCTAGAGAGCATACTATAAACAATACGGCGACATCAAGTAGCAAAGTAGCGATACACGTACTTATTTATAAACACCTCGTGTTAGTCTGTCAAATGTCTAATTTCAGTAATTTCTATATTGTCATGAATCATTTTCTTTAACAATCCGATTTTTAAATCAGAATAATCTCATTTTCCATGGAAAATTGGAATTGAAAATGCAATCGTTTCCCACTTCCACGGCGAAATGGTAACATCAAATGCAATTATATAGTCATGGTTGTGGGCTGCTTTCTCATAGCATTCCAGGAGTTTTATTTTGCTTAATGCAATCACCTCAAGACCTCAATATGAAGGTAGCATTGCCAAAATGCCACCGCTGACAATGAGAACATTAATGCCAATGTGATACATTATTCTGTACTTCCAAGGCGAGTTTATAGGATAAACAAAGTAATAAAAAATGCTTTTTCGGCTAGTCGGCTGCCGACCTTGGATTACACAACAGGCATTAGTCATGCCATACTCTAAAAGCTTCAAGCCGATGGAAAGAAAAACTGCCTTGTGCCCCCCTGTTTGATTTCTTGCCTTTAAAATCATTTCAACGTGTACATAAATCTAATAAAGAGGGATGAAAATGTGCTTTTAGTCATGCAAATCTCATGCTTCCGCTACCTCAGATTGTTGTCCCCATTGCATTGTCCCGATTAATGATTAAGTACATAGGGTCGAACTAGTAGAAGTAACCAAACAGCCTAGCCGAGAAGGAGCAAAAGGTCGTATAGCAATAACAACAGAGCATATATTTTATGATAGGCAAATTTGGACTCGAGTTTCGATAAAGTCAAAAACGGAGTAACAAGAGGAGGAGGATTAACCAAAAAAAACTATTATTGCATTCAACTCATAAGCATCCCTTTAAGCCAGCAGTCCTAGGCTCAAATGGCAAGACGGCGACAACGAAACGAGTAACGAGAGAGGTAAGAGGAGGACTCAGTTTTTGGAAGGGAAATAATAATCCAAATCCAAAGTATGAAGTAATGAAAATATCCTGGCTGTGTGGGACATGCAGTAGTAATGGTCATGTAAAATAGGCTAGCGTCTTCCAGTCAACCCATTTGTATCCCAATTTAAATTTACAAACTCAAGCCAGCAGTCGGTCATCATAAGACATGCATCTGAATTCTGAATTTCATATCATTTGCATATCTCCAGTTTGGGGGATCTAGCTAATCAAATCAGTCTTAATGGACAAGCGTCAGTTTTTCCTCTCATTGCGTTCCTGGCTCCACTCGACTCCATACTCCATTTTTTTCCATTTGTAGAACATGATCATTCTTACAACGTCCTTCTCATGAGCCACACTGTTTTCTCAAGGTTTAGAAATTTTTTTATACATTCACTCCAGCTCACGCGGTTTTCTTTAGCTTGCAAGTTAGTTTGCAGTTCAAAGAGTTGTAATTTCGTATAATTTCTGTTCAACGATGGGTGACAGTGACATTATCGAAGTGCCAGTTGTTCCCGATGTTGTTCCTGTTCCTGGTTGTTCCAGCGGAAATCGAGACAAGTGGAAATGGAATTGGCGATCAGGGAATCAAGTTGAGACTGGGGAACGTGAAAAGGCACCAGAGCCTCAAGTTACCGTAAGACTTAAAGCCGAACTCGTTTCTGCTGAGGATGAACAGCAGGCGGTTTTAAACTCAACATCAATAGTGGGGCAGTTAACTCCGAGCAACATGAAAAACATGGAAGCTTACCTACTTGAAATAGAAAGGAAGGCAAATGAATATGATGATCTCTACGAAGAGAAGGAGCATTATAAGGAAATAGTGGAGGTGATGGAAGCTCAACTGGCCGTCCGGAATGACCTAAATGAGAGGTTTATGAAAGACATAGTTGACAAGGAGATGAAGCTAATGGGAACTCAGAAAAAGTTGGCGAGAGTACGAAGTATGCTATCTCAGTGGCAAAGGGCGGCATTCGGGAATCAGAAGAAGGCTGTCGGCCTTAATACAGAACTCGTGAACTTGACAGCGAAAATGACGACATTGGAAGCTTGGAGTGCCGCCCAAGATACCGAAATTGCGAAATTACGGACCGAGTTGCAGCGTAAAGATAGACAAAACCACGCGGCGGAAGAAGAAATCCAACGACTGGTAGATGGATTCACAGCAGTTGGAGGTGCTCTTGATTTTCTCGCAGACATGTGTGATGCTGATCCCCATCTGAATGGCAGCATGGATGACGACAGCCCAGTGAGACAGGAAATGAATGAACTTGTGAAAATGGTCACTGAAAAGCTGCAGAACTGCAAGATTAAGTACCAGCAGCAGCAGGGCGGCGCCATGCCAGAACAGAGGGAAATGAGAGAGTCCAAGTGTGTAGCAATGGCCAAGATTAAGATGATGCACAAACCTCTGCGTAGAAAGGTTATCGTGGCCAAGCGTGGTCGCAGAAATGATGAACAAGCTTCTGGCAGCGCTACAAACCAGACTGAAGCGGATTCTTTGAGTGGTGGTATGCATAATATGATGGAAATTGAAGCTGAGACTGGGAATGATGCAGTTAATAATACTGGAGCTACGGCCACTCCGAATCAGGTTCCAGTTTTTAGTGGCCCTCCGAATCTGGTTGCAGTTTCAAGTGGCACTCCAAATCAGGTTGCAGTTTCAAATGGCACTCCGACTCCGGTTGCAGTTTCAAGTGGCACTCCAAATCAGGTTGCAGTTTCAAATGGCACTCCGACTCCGGTTGCAGTTTCAAGTGGCACTCCGAATCAGGTTGCAGTTTCAAATGGCACTCCGACTCCGGTTGCAGTTTCAAGTGGCACTCCGAATCTGGTTGCTGTTTCAAATGGCCCTCCGAATCTGGTTGCAGGTTTTAGTGGCACTCCGAATCAGGTTCCAGTTTTAAATGGCACTCCGAATCAGGTTCCAGTTTCAAATGGCCCTCCGAATCTGGTTGCAGGTTTCAGTGGCACTCCGAATCTGGTTGCAGGTTTTAGTGGCACTCCGAATCAGGTTCCAGTTTTAAATGGCACTCCGGATCAGGTTGCAGGTTTCAGTGGCACTCCGAATCAGGTTCCAGTTTNGTTTCAAATGGCACTCCGAATCTGGTTGCAGTTTCAAATGGCACTCCGAATCTGGTTGCAGTTTCAAATGGCACTCCGAGTCAAGTTCCAGTTTTAAATGGCACTCCGAATCAGGTTCCAGTTTTAAATGGCACTCCGAATCTGGTTGCAGTTTCAAATGGCACTCCGAATCTGGTTGCAGTTTCAAATGGCACTCCGAGTCAAGTTCCAGTTTTAAATGGCACTCCGAATCCGGTTAGAGTTTTTAGTGCCACTCCGAATCCGGTTGCAGCTTCAAATGGCACTCCGAATCCGGTTGCAGCTTCAAATGGCACTACACATGAGGGTGGTGGTGGTCCGAGTGGTGCTGCGCACGACACTGGCGAAGCAAATTCTTTGGATATAGCTTTGGCTAGGATGGTCATTGATTCTGAACCTGCTGACGGCACTACACAACAGGAGACTGAAGTCCAGGTTAGCGCAAAGAAAAACGCTGGAGGAAAGCGTCCTACAAGGGGCCGTGCGGCTGGTAAGAAGAAGTGAGGAAGAGGACTCATATTATTGTCCAGGGGTTCTAAAGAAGACGTGACGTGCAAGTGCTTTATATACAGAATGAGTTTCTGTAGTAGTTTTCAATGGCACGTATAGGTACGTATACAAAATTTCAACTCTAGCTCACATTTTGTTTCATTTAATTTATTGATTTTCGTACATATGGGACAATCAACTATATAAAATGTAACATGTTTTATGTATTATTACAGAGTGACATAAGCAAGGAATATTACTATCACTCCCCGGTTTAAAAGGCAGTAGTGGTTAGAAGCTGACTGTGAGAAAAAAAAACTTTTTTTTCTACCATAAATACCTAACAGATTAAAAACGTAATGTAAAACTAATAAAATACATTTAAAACTTAACAAACAACGACTCTTCAAACTACTGATTAAAATCGGTTTGGTAAAAAGTTCTACTCTTAAAATCATAAAAAATATCTACTACTAAAACGGTCTGTGCCACAATTGTAGAAACATAAAGCTGCATTTCATCTCTAATATAAATTGCTAAAAAAACTGCATCAAATATTAAAATTATTTCTACAATGTAGTAAACAAACAGACAAAAGTAAATTAGTAAATCTACGGCATTACGCTCTACCTACATATCACTGAATCATTCATAAAAAAATACAGTACCCAAATTTTTTTTGCAATCTCCTTACTCCTTCTTGAACATTCCACAACAAAAATCTAGTGGTGAACCGGCACTCCTTCCTCATAAAAGTAAATCTTACTCCCCTTTGCAGTAAAGGGCTGAGGTATAACCCGCATGAGGTCTACATTAGGTAAAACAGGCTCCATGCCGCCAGCTCGACACATTTCCTTTGACACACCAATATCGACAACGTACATGTCCAGAAAGTGGTCAATGATAAAGCTCTTGGGATGGGAGGCAAGGAACACTGCAGTTTTCTGACAGATGTTGTATCCACCTCGGGTAGCGATCTGGAGCGCCGTGACTAAGGAGCACTTCAACACTGGGGGGTCCACAAATACAGCGACGCTAGTTTGAAGCCACTCCCCAAACAGAGGCAAGACTGACATTCGACCAGCTTGATTTTCCAGTGCCACCACGACAACTCTAAACGTCTGGCCCCTCATATCTGCAAAGTACACAATATAACCTGAATTAGGTACTTGCATAGACTTTCTTACTGGTACTTTCTGAGTTCTGACAGACAGACGATCAAGCAATCTTCTGTTAATTTTTTTTACCATTTAGGTTTTTAAACAATCGGCCACCATGCCTGAGAAAACTCTGTTCTTCAGGCCATACAGGGCCTGTAGTAGATTCGCATCCGGCAATATACAAGCCCACTAGAAACCCCATCCGAAGCAGTTGCTGAGCAGCAAATATCCCAGCGCTACCTCGCCAATGCTGACCAGCCAACACGAGGATTTTCTGACTGCGTAGAAAGTATACAATACAATTACACTTGCGCAAAATTAGATATTCCAAACTAATTAGTAGTTGATAGTTATAATTTTGCATTCAATCTTACTAATGACGTCGCTTTGGGTGAATTAATCCAGAACTGTATCTTGTTACAATTGTGCCCATTGCCCGTGCCGCCCTGTGGATAATATTACACATACTTAGTTGAATGAAATTAAAATGGGATTTCTTTTACGATATATCCACTAAAAAAGTCTACATAACGTACTGGCACAAATTGTAGCCGTGCTTTTGTGCGGTGGAAAGTAGGCGGTCAACGGCGAAGGAAAACTGTGCTGGTATCACTGCCCCGGTGCGTTCCACCTTGTACCATCCCGGATAAGTAGGAGGATTAATGACAACGCCTTCCGCGATATCCTCAATAGAATGAACTTCGAAATAATTTGTTCTGGCAACCCACTCCGAGGGATGCACTGTAAAATGAAAACAAACGGTGTACCCCCAGCCGATAATAAACGAAGCGAAGCGTAATTTTTTAATATTGTGTACCAATCTCCATGGCCGCGTCCCCCTCGGGCAACCCATAATCCCATGGAACATCACAGCGGATTATAGGATCTAAAGTCAGAGGTGGTATGGGCCTGGCCCCCCTCCTCTTCCACAGCGCTTCCACCACCGGTGCCCGTGCTGGACCAACAGCCCCACCAATAACTTTAGTTGGTTTTCCAATGACTTGTGAGGAGGAGGACCCGGGACGGTCATTAGTTGACTCTGCTTCTTGTGATAACTTAATCGATTGTCCCTCGTGAGCTGAAATAAAAAAACCCTTGGGAATGTCATTGTTTTGATTGCCCGTCGGAACCTCCACGACATGGAAGCACTTTACGATATCCATTATGAAACTTGCTATCCGTTGATATCCGCTCTTTGATATGAAACTAGTGACTTTCAAAACCGTTGACCGCGTGTCAAAAATCAAGCGAGAAGAGTCGTTTATTTTTTTCCCTGGTAATAATGACAACTTGTAATTGTTTGGCAGAGTTTAAAACAGGGAAAAGTGTCGATTAAAAGAGGTAAAAATTTTAACAAAATTAAAACTTAAAAATATAATAATAATAATAATAATAAAACAACAGTTGTCAGTGATTAGTTAAAAATGATTTTACAATTTGTCACAGAACGTCAAATAAAAGCACGGCTACACTCGCGTCAAGGAAGACAAGATATGAAGACAGTGAAGTAAAAAAGTCGATGCCGCGATATGCATGGAGTGGAGTCTGAGTCCAGTGGGCAGCATTATTATTCATGGCGTAAAAAATCATGCAAATCTGCACCACGTCCCTGACGTACCTCTTGTTTCATGGAATGTAACATACCACCAGTGAAACCAGCCAGTGTAATACAAAAAAAGAAATATGGGCAAATGAGTGCATGTACCTATGTAATAGAATGACTAAAAAAACTAAAAGCAGCCAAAGACAAAGTCCATTCGATGATAGAGGTCAAAAGGTACACTTCCAAAAGCTACGAAATATCTACAAAAATTATGTTAATTACGGACAATTGATAAAGTTCAATCAACGACGACTCATTCCTTTCGTCGTCCGTTTTGTTCCTAGACAACATTCTCGGACTTTTGTTGCAGCGATACTAATATGCTAATTTTTAAAGGTGAATCTAGCTCAGACGCTACATATTATGTATAGCGGCAGCGGCATAGGTATTATGACTTTAGTAATTGTAAGTAAGTAGAGTGGGATAATAAATGCAAATAATATAGAGGTATAATATTGTTGATGATAAAGTACAACTTTGTACAGAACTAACCCGGGTTTAAATAACATTCCCAACGGATATTACACTTACTTTATTTATTTTTCAGTTTAAGACAAACTAATAGTTACAGGCAATTGACAGTCAATAGTAACACATGGAATGACTAAAAATCGTTGATATCTACGTGGTCAGTTGATAGCTGACCGATATTCGATGCAATCAAGAACATTATACACAATAATATACTTAATAAAGTGTGGACAATATCATACGTAAACTAAATTGCGCTTTCTAAACTCTACAACTCTGTTTCTAATAACAAATTCTTACTTCATTCTGCAGCGGCATCCCCTGCATAGCACACTGCAATACTGTCATCATCAATTTTTTGTCAGGCAGGGGTATTATTTGATGATGATAACCAGCAGGCAGGCAGATAACCTCTAAACTAAACTGTTATAATATTTTTTGGTATCCTAGATCAAATCTATTTATACGCACCTGGCCATCCATCGTCCGACCAGAGATTGACGACGGCGTGGCACGCACTGTGCTCTTTATTTACAAACAATACAAATAACCCATGTACGTACGTACGCTAATCCAATAACAATCTTATTATGATTCTAAATCCTTCATTGCGATTCTTTATCTCCTTTCGTTGCTCATTATCAGCTACAAATTTTGATTTGATGAACTATAATAGTAGCATATATAGCATACATAATGCATTAAGAAAAACGATAATAGTCGATAATAATCTTAATAGTCCAACAGTAGTCAACAGATTGGCCAATCACCGGTCAAATTACCTTTTGACAAACTGCGAGTTAAATGCAAACTTGGTACGATCCTTCCATCATCATCATCATCCGAGAGATTGACGAACAGGAAGTTTTTTTTTTTAGGTATACTGAAAATTATACTAGTAGAGAATAGCAATGGAAATAGTAGTAGTAGTAGTAGTAGTAATAGTGTAGTAGTAGTAGTAGTAGTTTGTATAATCATTTAGTCATTAGTTTTTAGTCATTTAAGTATATTACAGGCTTTTTCATAACAATTACCCCCAAAAAATGGTTATATCAATTCTTCTCATTCTCGGCATACCACTGCTTCTTCTTCTTCTTCTTCGCACATTTACTCTATAAATGTGTTGTAAACTACTACCAACTTATTAACACAAAACTAGCAACAAAAAATTAAACTATTCATTTACGTAAAATAAATCATCATTTCATTAAATAA
Source organism: Dicranocentrus wangi (assembly GCA_036850665.1). Lineage (NCBI taxonomy): Eukaryota > Metazoa > Arthropoda > Collembola > Entomobryomorpha > Entomobryidae > Dicranocentrus > Dicranocentrus wangi. Next base: position 27,789 of record JAANSN010000870.1, read on the forward strand.
AATTATATATTGGTATAAATACGACAGTGATTGTTTTTTTTGCGACAGTCATTGCATTAAAAATCGTCATTCGCTGAGCTAGCAGTGAATAAAACGGTGTGTCGGTCGGTCGACCCAACTGCGACAGTACATAATATACAGGTAACCCTTTTATAGTGTATTTGTCACTGGCGAACAAATTACAAATAAATTGCCTTCTCCGCCCTCGTCGTTGATTTTCTTACAAAATAAATTAAAAATTCTACCTTAGTGTTATAAACCGGAATAGGAAACAAACCGTGCGACACGAACTACGAACACGAGAATTAAAAATTTAAGTTTCAAGTTACACTTGAGAAGTTATATACTTAAGAAGATACACTTAAGCTACACAGATGACTTTCAGTGTGTGTGTGTGTAAACATGCGCGGTGGTAATTCGTTTCAAGGACAAAGTTTAATAATATATCCTTCCTATACAATTAAAATAATCTGAGATGAATCGAGAGGGAAAGGGTGACTGAGAGAGAGGTGAGGTGAGGTGTGAGCTGAGAGAGCAAGAAATATTACATGCTCTGTAACAATTAACAATATCAGACCGGAGACATATTCTTCAGGAGAGTTCATTCCGCTGATCATTTCATTCTATTAGTTACGACATACGACCTTTAGTATTATAAGTATAACAATAATTAATTTTTAACTGGAAATAATAGTCGTTCATTTGAATGTAATATATATAGAGACAGACACTCCTATCCTTACTCGAGCTTTTTGCTATCTAACATCCAGCAAATTTGTAAATCCGACAAAACTAAGATAATGTAAGTGTCAAGATGACTTGATGAAGGAGATCGTAATCCCTATAACGGCCTCTAGCTAGTTGTGTTTGTGTGGCTTATGTATGTAGCTGCGAACCTTGGTTTCCTCCCCATCCTTGTTGATCTGAACCTCAGTGTACCGCTCCCCCTTGGTACTAACCACCTGACCCTCGCGGTAACGCACCATTTTCTTTGGCTCCTGTAAACCACAATCAGAGACAATATAGTATGATGATGATGGTATGAATGATTCCTAAACAAGAAAATTTAACAGAGCAGAAGGTTGGTTGGCTATCTGTACGCACAGCTTTTGGCAAAAGCGGTTTGTACTCCCGTGCGTCCTCTGCCTGATCAATGAATCCATAGCGAGCAAAAATCCTGTCCTTCAAGGTTTTCTCGTCAACGTCCTGTGATTTAGACTAGAAACAAGGCATTAATATAATACGTTAATATTAATACGAAACCACATGATATGATAAGTTGTTTGTGACAATACTCACGTTAGTTCGGTGTCGATTGGTTAGTTGAATGGGCGTTTTCATTTCCCCAGTCTCCAACTGAACCAACACCATCTGAACAGCCTTTTCCAGATCCCCACTAGCAAGTGCGACAAAGTTCTGTGCATCAATTTTTTGCAAGGTCGGAAACATTTCCAGCAAAGTATGTGTCTTGCCGTTGTATTGATCCTCGTACAGCTACACAAATCATTAAAAAAAATATGCGCATAAATAGAAGTAAAAACGATGTTGTTGATTTTATACTCGACCCATTTAAAATCTTAAATCTGTTTACTTGAAAACGCTGCATCAAATCCGCTGCATCACATTCAGGCTCACTGTTGTCGGAAACCCTGGGGGTGCGAGATCTAGAGTTCTTCCTCCCATTTGACTGGCCATTGGAGCTCCCTCCACTGGATAATCCGCTGTCCGTTGAAGACTCAGAGTTCCTCTTAGATCGCGGCTCACGAGATTTTTCATTAGCAATTTCATCCAGCAGAGAATCAAATCCGAATTCCTTCTTTGCACCTTGTGCTAGGATAAGAAAGATGTAAAGCAATGTCTAATTCTGGTTTGAACAAATGTCTTATGAGACTACCCACCTTTCTTCTCAGCCTTGAACTTGCGAAGACTCTCCACAAGTTCAAAAATCCACTCGGTAACCACAGCATGAGGGATCTTTTCAAACTCTGGGAAATACGCAGTGAGCATCTCACAGAATTCCTCAACATCAAACAATTCCTTGAGTGATCCAGTTTCAGTGGCCAAATTTTCCAACAGGGTGACCACGTAGCTCAACACAATCTCGTCCAATGTGCTACGAGAAAGTACGAGATGCAAATTAATATAACTAATATAGCATATAAGGAATACGAAATACTTTGCCTTATTCGCTAAATGGCAGCCTAAACAAATTCCGAAAGTTCCCAGAGAGATAAGTGATACTTAAGCTTAGCTTAGAACATTTTCAGGTTATGCAGCCTGTGATACTCCCATGCAACTCTTCATGGGGCTATTCATGGCGATTATTCGGATTCCATACAGCTACAATTGGTAAAGATGAAAAGACTCGTATGGAAAACAATACACAATCAGTTTCAGTGGCGTTTCAGTACAACAAGCGAATGAGCCTACACCCCTCCCTACCCATTTAAACCAACTAAGTACTTAATTAATTGTCGATATGGAACAAAGCAAAATTACCTGAGGTAAGAGGATTGGATATGCTGATTGATGAATGCAATCATTGAGGAAGTTACAAACTTGTCAGTCTCCGAGTCAGCCTGCAGTTCCATTTCGATGAATAAAGTTGAGATTTCAAATCACTTTATCTTCTTTATCTTTATAGTTTTGTTAGCTATTTGCTCGATCTCCTACTAATAAAACTATGATTTGACTTGTGCTTGCTTCACATGCATCCAACAAACTGGACTCTCTCTGGCTGGATCCTCCAAATTCAGTATCCTTCCACCCTCTTCTCCCTCAATGTTGTTACGAATTACACGACGCAGTTTACGGTAAACTTATGTAACGACTGACTGAGACCAAAATGACAATAATATGAATGAAACGTTATGAGACGTTTCTCTTTTTCTGTGCTGCCACCCCTCCTGCACTTTTATTTTGCTCTTGTTTATGCGACCAGGGATTTGCTTTGTTTATACTACTGCTCCAGTGTTTAGTGTTGACACTGCTTTCTGTACATTATTCTTATTACTTATTTTTTATTATTACATTTTCTGAGAAATGTAAACTACTCTCCTCGCTGAGTTGGCATCAAGCAAGGGTGACGTAACCTGTTGTACTTGTATTATATACTCGCCGTCGTCGTCGTCGTCGTCGTCGTCGCACGCAGCACTTTTTTCGACTTTAATATTTTTGTTTAGCTTTTCTCCTGCTCCTGTCATACGACACTGGCAAGGAGAGAAATTCAACACGAGCAACTAACTGACAGAAATAATGCTTGATTTTGGTGGTGGTACCATGAAATATTACGTTACATTTCTTCTTGTCTTCTTGCTACTCTCTTGCTTGCTTGCTTCAGAGTAAAGCTGGAAATGGAATAAGATCATTCATCATCATGATGTTTGTGATTTTGTAAAAAAAAACGCCTTGGTCTTCTTGTGTGCACACAACGGCTACGATGGGAACAATATGCGATAAAAACGTTTTGGTTTTTTTGATGATTGTTCTTGCCTAGTCAAATACTTATCGCCAGCGGGCAAAGTTGTCATGCAGTAATAATAGCAACAACGCCACCAAAGACCGCCGCCGCCGACCAGCAGTCGTCAATTGCTGGCCCGTACCGAAGAATTTAGCGGAATATAAGGGCACCCCAGTGGTCAAAGTATATTAGGTACGTATTGGGTCGTCTCCGAGGAGGATGAGGATGAGTTTGCTGGTGTAAATATCAGTGGATTAAGTCGACTTATTTGCTGCGTTTCAGATCCAACAATGATGAGATTACTGTTGCTGTCGCTCTGGGATGGACACCACATTTTCACAATGCTCGACGCTGTCAATTGATTGTTTGGGGCTGTCTAAATGCTCGTTCAACCACCTGGAAGCTGCTCACCGTCGTCAACCGTCCGTCTACGTCCACGTCCTATGTTAAAGGAAAACAATAAAATTTAGGGATTCTAGCTAGCTATTTCTTCAGTATATATAAAATGGTAATGAGTAATGAGTATGAATAGTATGAAAGATGCATTTAAAATCCAGTTCTGAGTAAACTGATACCCAAGCTGTAAAAAGGAAACCCCCTTTAAATCTAGACTGTTTATTTAAAGGTTAAGAAGTGACAGGCTTCTTCTTCCGTCCTTCCTCGCTCCTCGTCCTTTTACAACTATATTTCACAACTTACAAATGACTTGCTTACTTACTTACTATCTTGTTAGAGATAAAGGGGATTAAAGCGACATAAATAAGCGACACCTGAGCCAACTAATTGCGTAACGGGCAAAAAAAAGCTGAATGAAAGTAAACAAATACTTAACCTTTTAAAATCCTTGAGGAAGTCGTTTCTCGCCGAATCGCGTGAGATGATAAAACTCGTCAATATTATATGTATTTATTTACTCATGATGATTGATGATTCCAGTAAGCAGCCAGTCCCGTTTTATTATTATGATTATTACATATGACAGGAGCACAGACAGAGCACTACTATCAGATATCAGAGTCCATAAAAATACATCAAGAAGAAGAAGACAAACTCCAAATATCTTAACTAAATCTGCACCTCCTCGTAGTCCTCGTGCTAACAACCGATTATTAGCGTTGACGAGCGATGCGAATGAATAAATAAATAAATAAAAATGCGTTCCAAAACTCGCATCCCAAAATATTGTGGTCGTAGTCGTCGTATATAAAATGATGATGATGGAAGGGTTGGCTCCAGCACTCTCTTTTATTTTCACTCTGCTAATAATGTTTTTCTTGTTATTAGGATTCAATATATTAATGGTGCAATTACGAGGGATTAAAAAGAGATAAAGTAGTTATTAAATTCAATATATATATATATATATACTTATTAGTTTGCTGATTATTATTATTATATATCCAGAGACAAGAGGGGAACCTTATCCTTCCAGTGTTTCACTCTCTCTCTCTCTGGATATTATGGAACAGCTCCAGATATATATGACAAAAAAAATACGAGACTTTGATGGATTTTTTTTTGCTGCTTGGGTTAGTTTTTTTTCACACAAGTTGATTTACATGAGGATATATATACGGAGGAACGGAACTAGGAATACATTACATTACATTACACACATCTCTCTCTCTCTAAAAAGGAGTTTGAGTAAAGGAGAAGAAAAAAACACAACAAAAAGGTATGCTGTGCGTATGTATTCTATGCCGAGGAGAGACCGACGACGAGGAGGACGCACGACGACGAGTATTTCCCGTAGTAACAACAACACATATGAGCTCTGAGCTCTCCTCTGTTCTGCTCTTCTCTTCTCCTAGACGAGCGAGTGTGTGGATTGTGGATGGAGTAAAAAACAGGAAACGAGTGGGTGTATGTTTTAGATGGATGGTTGGAGTTGGAGGAGATGGAGATGGAGATGGAGTTGTGGAGAGGAGAAGAGATCCTAACAAGATTTCCGTTTGGGAAATCGTGAAAGTTTTCATTCTTTTCGGGAAGATGAGTTTTAATAATGACGATGATGATGAGCAGGCGGAGATGGTTGGAGAGGATCTGGCGATGAAGGTTTTTGCTGGAGTAGAGAGAGAGAGAGGCAGGAAATCGGGTGGGCATTCCAATTTCCAGGGATAATTGGCTAATATTTTATGTATGATGATGATGGATGTCATTTCCATTCGAAAAATATATACAATAAGGTATAATACATGGGGTATAATAAGTACTTATTATAGGCTTGGCAATGTAGATGCAAGAACAAGGGTCTATGTCAGTGGGATTCAATCTTGACTTTGGTTTGGTGGAGGGGATAAAAGGAGGTGACGGTGACGAGTGATGACAGTTTTCTGCTTGGCGTAACAAATTTGTAGATTGAAGAAGTATGCTTTTTGCGCAAGTCTCAAGTGTGTGTGTTTGGAAATTTTATGCCATTATTCAATCAATCAGGTGCTTGTTCATGTAAATCTGTGATGATGTGCAAGTAAGTTCATCCATGATAACAATAATAGGTATGCAATTGTTGCATGACAGTTCCTTGACTGCAAAACTAAATTAGGTATACGACGATTTTGCGATTTGCGATGTTTGTTGAAATATATTATGCCATTACCATTCTCAATACCAACCTAATTCCCATAGTCGTAGTCAGTCACAAGTTGTTGCTGTTGTAGTTTTATAGCACACAGGAAACGTACGCTTTAGACTTACGTGTAATAATAATACGCAACGCATGTCTATACGCCTATGTGGCCTATTTGTGTAGGAATATAATATAGCAGAAAGAACCCATACAGGCAGGCAGGCAGGCAGGATCGGTATTGTCATTTTTCCACATTGTTTTTCACAGAAATTACTCCGCCATCGCCACCGTCGTATGTCCTGTCCCTGTTCTACTATATGTACTTTTGCATATACTTCTCAGGTATAATACAGTCATCGACATTGGGAGACAAAGAAGAAAGCATATAATATACCTATTATATGATGTTGATATTGTAGATGTACACCTACGAGGAGGATATTATGGATGTAATGCTGTTCCTGTTCCGGTGGTGGTGGAAAAACATAAAGCTCATTCTCCGAGACTTGGATTCGCATTCGCAACATAATGATTTCGTAGCATTCCCGATTACACATAAATAACGTAGTCACAGCACTCATTACCCAAGTAAATCAAGTGAAGCTGTGGAAAGAGAACTGACACATCGATCCAAGCATCATCCCACGTTTCCTCCAATTAAGATGTTCTCGAAAACTTATTTTTTTCTGGAAAGCCAACGTGTGTGTCGAATCTCCTAACGAGCACAATATTATTATGACATGTCGCTTTTGACATTTACAAACTGGAACATATAGTCTCCCGATCAAGCTTGAAATGTCAAACGAGATGAATTGCTACTAGTCATAAAAGTTACCATCATCATAATCTTAAGAGCATCTTCATGGTCCATTCTGCAGCCCACGGTAATTGCGTCGGCAAAGGATGATGATGATGTGAAACGGCAATTTCGCTGCCACCGTGTCTTGTTTACAGTAATCGATGCGATGTCATTTCTCTTTGTTTACTACTGTAATATTTATTGCCTTGATCTAATTGGGGGTTTTTAACGTTGCGCGTATCATCATCTCAAAAGTAATGGTTGGGAGGATAAAGTCATTTTTGACGGAATTCTAGATACATTTTCATATCACCTTCCCCACTTCCACGTATAACAAGTTTTATTAAACGTGAAATAAAGTTCAGAGTTCCGTTTCCGTTGGATAGGAAAAAAACTTGTGACTAAAAGATACTGCGGAAATGAGCGTCACTTTACACAGAATACGATAATGTCTCTACTCCTCAGCTCAGCAGCAGGACATCCTCCGATATAGGAGGTGGAGGGTGATGTTATGTTCGTTAAAATCCGAAAAATTCATGACAGTCTTATGGCGGCCCCTCCTATGCATTATATTGATGAAGATTAAAACAACACGTATAAATGCATAATGTGCGCATGAAAACAGTCTTCATATATGGTATATAGAGGAGCTCCCCGAGTAAAAAAAAACATTTCGAAGATTTTACGGACCGAGTAACCCTTTCTACACTTTTAGTGATAAATGTTAGGCTAGTAGAGCTGCTGGTTGGTTGTATGCATGTATGTATGTTTGGAGGTGATGGACTATATAACTATGACTGCGACTGTAATCACGAGGGGTTTGCCAAGAAACCAGTGTGGAGCAATATATTCACAGTTTTTAAGTTCACGTGCTCCGTTATTATCCGAATTTCATAGTTCCAAGAAAACATGTTATTTCTCATGTGTTCGCCTGAAGAAATATACGCGCTCATGTCTACAAAATATATAAAAAGGTTGACTTGGTCACGTCAGTTTTCATTTGTGCTTTGACTTTCTAACTAAAGTGATCGTTTATTAAACCGTTTCGATTTTGGCATTTTAAGAAGATACCAAATAATATATACCATTATCTCTAAAATTTCTAATTTCTTCAGGTGTTTCTCCAGCAAAAGCACCCAGAGCGAGTAGTAGATTCGATTAGATATTAGAACTCGTTCTCTGGAGATCAGCCTTTTTCCTATCAGCTTTCAGGATTAGAAGAAACAGTTGATTTGGTTCAAAGCTGTGTATAGTCATTAGAAAATTTCAAGTTTCACAACAACGTCATTTTTGTGGCAGGTTGCCAAGTCTTTGTGTGTACGTTGGATGTGGTTTGTAGCAAACGTAACCTACGTGTGAACGTTGTGTATTAACTGTCATCATAAGTGATAAACAAAAAATATAACTTTATGCAAGTTGTGCAAAAGGGGGTTGTTTGACGATAATCCAAAAATTTCATGTCTCATATCGTGAACTATGACTGACTGAGAAACTGCTCTGGTAAAAGGAAAATAGCTTCAAAATCTATAAAAAAAATTGTGTGTTAATCATGCCCAGTGAGTGTACTACAAAGCCCCTGCAAAGGGAGCTGGCCGATTCGATCATTAGACTTGCGGATCCGGACGATCTAAGGATTCTGATTGCATGCGGTGCAAAGGTAATAATAATGAAATCTAATTTTAATCTAATAATAATTTATTCACACATTCCCATGTTTCATTTTCATTTCACACCTTTTCACACATTTTCTCCATATGTCGTTGTAAATTTGATAGATCATGTTGTAAATCTTTTGTTTTCACATTTTCCAGGTGAACGACGCAGTTACCCAGGTATGAAAACAAAGAATTAAATAAATAGTTTTATTTCATATGTAGATTTTTTTCACTTAGGGCTATACCCTCATTTAAGAAGCCATTATTATCATTCGGTCGGATTAGAATAAAGTCATAGTGCATAGGTATTATTCTAGCTAGTGTGCATGCAAGTGCATTGAACGACAGACCTACGTAATGCAACAAACTGCGCACCAAAACACTCGGAAATTCCAAAACGTCAGAACGCCAAGGCCCGAAAACAAACCTCGGCAAACTGAACCCTCTACTCTCCCGATTCCATAAATTACAGAAAAAACAAGTTCATCTTTCCCGACCTGCTTTCCGTCCGACGTATGAATGATTCACGTTCTACAAGTTCCACTTTACCGAGCTTTACTTTTCCCCTTGTTTTGATTACTTATTTCCAGTAGTAAAAGTCATCTCGCTGATGTTTACAAATAGGAAGGGAGAGTATATGTGTATTGGGGAAACCATATGGCCAGTTTGCTAAACATTTTCAGTTGTTTTTCTAGTGTATATGCGTATTGCATTTTGCACAAGAAAGTGGTGTGCAGTGCACCTCAGTTGGCGTCGTGGTGAGACGCACCTCATAAGATTGCATATCTGGTTAGCTTAGCAGACTTTCAATTTAAATCCCGTCCCAATTTAATTAAATAACAAGAGAATAATCTGAATAATATGTTAAACTGAGCATTGCACCGTGTGTGTACGGGGAGCCTTGAACTCATCCCATCCTCATGCCTTTTTCTATTTCTATTTCACGATGAACCTTGCAATTTACGCATTGCTCGTTCCTCCGTCGTGTTTATATTATGCATACGACGATGAGGACGCTACCTAAATATACATGTTTTCTCTTTGTGAAAAAATGTTTTGGATTGGCTGATGATCACAGATGAGAAAATGCAGTCATGTGCCAAGTACGCATGAAAGGAAACTTCAGCCTGATCTAGGCTAATTTACGTCGATTTGTCACATGATGGCTCGCACAGCCTTTTAATTCAGTTAAACAGGCTTGACAAAAATCCAATTGTGCCAATAACATCATTTTTAATCCCAATCATCATCTGTGGAAGAAGCGGGGCTGTATTTATCCATCTTAATCTAAGCCCCAGCAAAGGAGTGTGCAGTGACGAGAGGATCTTTCTTTGCCACCACTCTTTGCTTGTTTATTGCGTACAATTATAACAGTTTTCCACTACAAATAAGCATCAATCAGACTTCTCCGTTTTTCGTACAAAACTCAAGTAAACATACTATGCAAATAAGAACATGTTTTAAGAAAGACTCTTCTTCTTCTTCCGAAATCGCTTTAGGGATTAAAGCCGATTCACTATGCGGTCTGGCAGAGATATACGGAGGCCGTGCGTCTTCTCCTTGTTCGGGGCTGCGACGTCAACGCTACGGACGACTGTGGCTATGCGCCCCTCCACTTGGCCGCCGAGCATGGCTACGTTGAGATGATGAAGGTGAGTGAACCCATCATGTTACAGCTATTCTTGTCCAACGCAATTTGTCAGTGGTAAGTGGAGGATTCCCAAACGCTAAATGACGCCAATTCCTATTAACTGTTTAGCTTTAATAATAATTAGCGTGGCTCTTCTTCGGCCAGGGTCATCTGGTCAAAGTTTTATGGTGGCATAAAGCTTTAAAAATATCAATTTTTTTTCAGACAGCGATGCGCCACACGAGAGACTGCTGATGTGATTTTCTTTTGAAAACGCATGCTATGCAGTGTTTGAAAAATACGACACCACACCATGTATCTGGGAGTGAAGGTCACACTATGCATAATATTGAATAGGTTGACGTTCGTGTCCCAAAAGTTGTGTGTGTGTGTGTGAGTGAGTTTGGGAATCGGGGAAGCGGAACATAAGCGAAAAATGCTGTGTCCTTTGTATTTCATGGTGTCATGTACCATTTGCTTTCACATGTCAATTGCAGATGCTGTTGGAGAACGGTGCCAAAACTGATTACAGAGACGACATTGGTGATGGTGTGTTATATCCAAACACCACTCTCTCAGAAGAGCCATTACACTTATCGATTAAAAACCAGCATTATGATGCAGCCCGTACACTTCTTGGTAATTTGTATATATTGTGCTATATGCTAGTCGTGCCTTGGTCATATTGTGCTGGATTTTTCTTGCTAATTGTCAGTTTTCGTACTTGTTATTGCAGAACACGGTGCAAACCCAAATGCAAGATACTTTTTTGGATCAGAAATCAATTTGATTTCTCCGTTAGACATAGAATACCTTGACCTTTTGCTGACATATGGTGCGCATCCTGATTGTAGGGATCGTCAAGGACTGACACCACTGATGAGAGCAGCTCGCATCCCACACGCCATTGAGTCTGTGCTCTGCCTCTTGAAACATGGTGCAAACGTCAATGCTATGGCTGATGAGCGACATGACAACAGGACGGTGCTTCATTATGCTGTTCTCTCTGGGAACAGGGAGATGGTGTCATTGCTTTTGAAGCAAGGGGCCAATGTTAACTTTTCGCCCGAGTATCAGAGACCCACTCCACTGGATTTGGCCATCCTACGTGGGGATCCAGCCTTGGTCAAGATATTCCTAGAAGCTGGTAAGTAAATCCTAGTACTACTTGGATCATACTCGCATCGCATGTTTTGTACATTTTTCAACAAGTTTTTCTCGGATCCTTACCAGGCGCCAATGTAAACTCAAGTTCTCCTATAATTGGGAGTCCATTGCATGTCGTGTGCTCCGATAACATCCCAAATAGACTGACAATCCTGAAATTATTGTTGGATCATGGCGCAGACCCCAACAAGGTGGTGATCAGTGATGATGGAATGCCATTGAAATCCGTCCTCGGCGAATATCTGTCCTCAAACACGGAACTGGATCGTACTGTCATCAAGATCTTGATGAGATATGGGGCCAAAGTGGTTTTCAAGTCGCAGTTCCGACACCCACTGGGCATCCTCAATTCTCTGCAAAGTGTCGCCCCTGATGAGAGACTATTCTTAGACCTAGCCAATACGGCCGAGGACTTTGACCCACCCATGATCCGCCGATGTTCAGCTTTATCATCAGAGCAGAAAGAGGTCCTTCTCGATCTCTCCAGGAATCCCAAGACTCTTCAACATCAGACACGCCTCTTCCTCCGGAGACTTATTGGGAAGCGGCTGCCCCTCATTGTGGACGACCTTCAACTTCCCCGGATTCTTACCCACATTTTACTCTTTGAGGTTAGTTAGGTAGGGGGAAAAGCAGGTCAGGTGAAGGGGATAATCCAGTTTAGAAACTGGACAATAAATAGTATTGACGCCGTTCACTACAAATAAAAAAACATTTCGTTTTCGCTGTAGCAATTTTTGTACCGCGTGCGCTATATTTTCACTAAAAAAATTGTTGTTAATGCATAATGTTAATAAAACTAGCCAGGTTTATGATCAACTCAACTCAAAATGTTGCGAACCATATATTGTTGGACTCTGCTGCGATATAAAAAAAATTACTGAATTATAAGTTACAGCTAAATAGTTCGTGCTTGCTGCAAAACATCCCTACTAGATTTACATACCATATCCACCCACCCGCCCATACCATACGCCTAGATGTAATAACGCTTAAGATGTATAAATTTTGGTTTTTATCATATACTATTAAACTTTGATAAAACTTTGATATTATCTTACATGCACAGACAAATAATAATAATAATAAATTCTATTCTGCTGGTTGTTGTACTGGATAAAACAAACGTTGTTGGCATCTGCTCAATATCTTTATTTCGTTTTTGTACTTTGTTTGACATGATGTGATAGCGCCGAGTTATATGGAGTTCCGGTTCCGCGAGTGTCACGAGCGTGATAAAGTTTCATATTCCTTCTGCTAGTAGAACCCAACGTAGTATGCGATGGTAAGATAGGCTGAGGAAACCACGAGGGATATGATCATCATTGGAAACCCAATTCTAGGTTAAACACACAAAAATTGTATCGTATCGTATGTACAGGATCAATAGATAATGTATTAACAAAACAAGCAATTTCGCAAACAGGTTGCGTTGCGTGTTATTTATTTACCTGAAGTAGTCCACAAAGGAAAATCTATATCCATGTTGATCAGCAATACCGGCGCAAACAACGTTCGCTGAAGCACCGATTAATGTACCATTTCCTGTGAAACGCGACAGATAGCATATAAATATTAATTTCCTGGTTTTGTTAGTCAAATGAGTGTAAAGGGAGGGAAATAGCCCAGCCCACCTCCGAGACATGTTCCAAATGCAAGAGCCCACACCAGCGGATTCAAAGGTAGGCTAAGGGAAGTTGCTACTCTCGTCACAATTTTAATCATCATCGTTGTAAACGGAATGTTGTCAATAAAGGCGGATGCGAGGCCGGACACCCACAGAATAATAAGTATAGCTACAATTGTTCTTGATTCTGGATTTACGTGAAGAATTACAACTTCAGTTTGCGTGCCAATCCAGTCAAGAAGACCTAGTCTGGATACGGACTGGCATGAAATGATACAAAAAAAATAAATAAAAGCATATTATTATGAAATCCAAAGTGCAACCCTCAAGTCTCAAATCCAACACGACGATCGATCATTACCTCCATAACGATAAATAGGGCTGAAAAGAATATCAAGGTTGACCATTCCACGCGAGAGAAAATCCCTTCCAACTCTTTTCTATCTGCTAGAACAAGTAACAGAACAGCACCCAGCAAGGCAGTCCATCCCATGGAAAGTTTCAGTTGCGGAATGGAATGGAGGAAAAACAGGATGATGACGAGGGACAGGACGATTCCACACTTTATTAAAAGTTGCCAGTCTTTAATGCGACACTGCAATGAATGAAATGAATGAAAGTGTCATGTCACTGCAGGCTTATTGTGGACTACAAGAAGTGACGACGTCTACACAGCCCTTATCATTCCAGTCTTACCGAGTCTTCCAGTTCTGCTAACGTGGCTTTGTATCCTTCCTCAGTTTGTCTGTTAATCAAATTTTGCAAATCAAATCAAATAGTTTGTGCATGCTTGTTGTGAGTATTATGGAATTATGTATTCAGTATTCACCCTCCCATTCGCTTCTTCATTTTCAATTCACTTTTCAAATGGAGCACCTTCGACTCTAGAATTATTTTGACATGACTCTCATCCTTGGAATACGAGGATAGGGATGCTACAGCACGAGTCCACACGTCAATTTCTCGTTTCAGTTCTACGAAAATGAATGAATAATGCCCAAGGCAAATTAACTACCTTTTAAGGTTTTGTTCACATACTCGGAACTTTTTAAATACTGCATCGTCGCAGTAGTCAGTACCTGCAATAGGATAAGGTTCCTCAAACTGTAAGGACTTGAATGAGCGGAACGTAATTCGCATCTGAATGTACGCAACGATAATCACGGGGATCAGACCGACCACCATATGAGAGGCAAATGATGCAAAATCAATCCCAGCTTTGATGACATCCGGATCATTTGAGATAATAACGTTTGGGGGATCTCCCACTGGGGTTGCAGCTCCACCAATGTTGGAAAAGATAACCGTTGATATCAAGACGGGGACTGGATTCAGGTGCATCGCTTCACATATCCGAATAGTCACTGGGGTCATCAATAGAATCGTGGTCACATTGTCCAAAAATGCTGAAACTACTGCTGTGAACATGCACAAGGCGGTAATCATTGGCCATATCGCACCGCTTGTGACCTACAGACACGAAAAGTATAATTTATATTCAAAGCTATGACGAAACTAATTAGACTAATTAGAATTAAACTCAAGCGTACAATTAGCCTACCTTATACATAATAAATGCGCAATAATTAAAAAATCCCGTTTCACAGAGTATTGAAACCATAACCATCATGGAGAAAAGGAGTATCAGTGTTTCCATATCCAACCATGAGACCATTTCCTCCGTAGTTGGACGCTATGATTCCGGGGGGAGCGATAAAAATACTTAATAATGATAATTCATCTGGACATTTTCAATTATTTTCAAATACTTTATCTTACCTCGTGAACTGCAGATAAAATACCAATAGCCACCGCAGCCGCCAGCATGGCAGATAAAGTTCGATTAATGAGCTCAAATATAATCAAAATGTATAATCCAACAATAACCAGTCCCCCAAACAGAGCACCATTTTCAATGCTTGTCGGCAACAATTTTATACTCATGGACATGGGGAAACTTTGAACGGTAGTTGTTTGAAACAACAGCTTAAACGTGTCATCGTCTTCCTCATAAAATCTGTAAATTAATGAAATTTGGGTTCAGACTGGACCCAGCAATTACTATAAAAGAAAATCAAGCCTGTTGCTCTTACAGATCTGACAGATTCTTGAGACTGAAGGAATGGCTAAGTGTTAAATCCGATGCTCGTCCGAGTCCCTCAGTGAAGATGGGAATTTCCCAGATTTCACTAATGCTCTAAGCTCGTAAAAGTGCAAAGTTCCAACTTTGAATGAGTTCATTCATATTTTAAAACCTTGAACGCAAGTTGAACGCTACTTACCTCACTAATGTTGTTGTCTTCGTCCACTCTATGCAAGGATATTCTAAGGCGATCGTCCGTTGTATTCGCCAACTGGGCAGGGGCAAAGGCCCCCGTTACACTAACGGTCAAAAGTGGATACCACGGCGAGAATGGAATGAGAGGCTTCATTGGAAAAACTTTAACAGAAACAGAGCAATTTACAGAACATTAATTCGAATAATGTTTACAAACAATTACAAACTGGAGACTTGCTTACAAAAGGGTTTGTCTTGGGAAGCACTGATTTGTATAAAGTGAAGCCGATTCTCGGACGTCAGCGTTATAAAAGTCTACACAACAAAAATTAATTCCAATTGTTAATTTTAAATGTTGCCCATGTATTAAACGTATTTTTGATTAGTACCCACAGCAGCACCCAAGAAAACTGCAACTAAAATCCCAATTTTTAGCCATCGACTCCATGTAAAATTGTCAGTGTCGTGGTCACTGCTGCTGTCATGGTCCGAGGAGGTGGAATGACTTTCCATTACTGTCGGAGCAGGTGACGGAAGTCCACTATTGAATCCACTGGAAGGTGCACTTAAATTCTCTCCAGACTTTTTGAAACTGGATAATGACAAAGGAAATGGATTTAGAATGCAGTTGATCGCTTGATTAGGTGTATCTGAGCGACAGTGTCTCTCACGGATCACAGATAAGCGGATAAACCCTTTCGCTAATCCCTTTCACGGACCCTTTTTACAGACCATTTTTACTCGACCATTTTTGTTAGTAATCCCTAGTCTCAAACACCGATCC
>JAANSN010000871.1:0-43732 GCA_036850665.1 Dicranocentrus wangi
AAGTCACCAATTCAATTTTTATTCTTTTACGCCCTCTGGACTCGACTCTGTCGTTGAAAGTGCGTCACAATTCTCATGGACTTGGGGTGGAATTCGTGTTGTTGGTACGAGAAAATTTACACAAGCGTTTCCTCATTCCAGCTAAAATGGGACTTTGGTGTAAATTTAAATTTGATTGAATGTTTGTCTTTGTAGGAGTAATTATTTCGGCTGTGGTAGTAGGACTACTTTTTGACGGTGGCAACCCAGAAAACTATCAGTCCATGAATTGGAAAGTTCGTGTAGGTTTAATTCTCGGTGCGACTGCAGTCGCTCTACTTGGAACGGCTGCTGGATGTGGTGTTGCCGCAATGCTCAAAATCCCATTCAACGTCGCGTCAGGTGAGTTGCAATTACAATGCGCTATATTCGTCGCGTTACTAATCTCATGGTTTTAGAGGAATAACAGCAATGAGCAATAAATTTGAACATTTTTATTTTCAACAGTGCAAGTCCTTCCATACTTGACCATGTCGTTAGCATCCCAAGTGTTCTTTTTGCTCCTCTACTCCCAACTCAACAGTTGTGCAGATGCCAAAACAACGCTGAAAAAGTATGGATTTTCCCTTCTCCTGGGAATTTTAGTTGCATCAGTATTCATTATCGCAGGTGCACTATTTCCAATACCAGCAGTACGCTCCCTAGCCCTTCAGGTAATTTTCAATTGTACATACTTTGTTCCCCTTGCATGAAATCCTTTAAAAGCATAATCATGTTTCATGTAAACCGTTTTTATTTTTGCACGCGTGTAGGGAGCAATATTTCTTGCTGTGGGTTCGATTGCTCTACTTGTAGTTTATCCAGCCTTTTGCCAACTATTACTGAAAAAGAGAAAACACTTCGGAACTCAGTGTAATTCCCAAAATATAAGTAACGTGATTACGACTGGGGGTCGCCAAAATGGGTCGGGACCACCGCCACGGAGCAGCGGTCACCTGCCCTCATTTAAAAACAATAACATCACTCTAAACAACGAAAAGTCGAACGGGAACGATAAGCAGTATTGCAATTTACTCAACGAGAAAAATACAGCGGGGGTGAAGCCGGGGGATGTTGATGTTGAAATGGCTAATGAGGATGACGAAGGGTTGGACAAGTGTTGCCACAAATCCTGGACGACAGTCTATGTCGAGTTGGTGAATTGGAAGTGGTTTAGTGTAAGTATTACGAATGGAAACTTTATCCTTTTCATAACAATTTCCGATTTCGAATGGAATAGCGTGAGTGAACTAACGCATTTCGTTTTTATTTGCTCATACAGGGAATCGTACTTATGATTTATCTGCTTTGGATTGTGGGATCCGGCTATGGAATAACCAGACTCCGGCTAGGCTTACCCATTACGGATGTAGTTCCATCTCATTCTTCGGAATGGGAATTTTTGACAGCCCAAGGCAAGCTCTTCCCGGTGTACCATATTAGAGCTGTGACAAAGCATAACTTTGATTATCCAAACAATCAAAAGTACGCGGAAGGAACCGATTTTTTTTGCTAGCTACATAATTCAGTATAAATAAATATGTGGAATTGCTGCTTTCAATTAATTTGTGTTTGTCCATGTAGGTTGCTTCATAAATTTCATGAAACAATGAGTGGTCTTCCGTGGATTATTCGCGACGACAATGGAGGTGTGCCTCCAATGTGGTTATCGGTATTTCGATCGTGGTTGCTGCGGCTGCAGGAAGTGTTAGACAGAGAGTGGAAGCAGGGCTATCTTCACAAAGAGGGGTGGACTGATAATGCTAGTGCGGATGGAATCCTTGCATGGAAATTGGCTGTACAGACGGGACACGTTGATCACCCGGTTGACATTACACAGGTAACAATATTATGACATCATCATGAAGAACTCCATAAAAGTAGCCATAAGTAGTTGCGTACCACTTTGCTTATAAAGGTTTAAATGTTTTTCTTCTTGGTCTTGCAGCTCCCATCAAACAGATTGGTGGACTCAGAAGGTGTAATTAACTCCAGAGCATTTTATGTGTACTTGACGGCTTGGGCATGGAATGATCCCCTTGCGTATGGTTCAACTGCTTCCAATTTAAAACCAGAACCTAGAAATTGGGTACACAGTCCGGAAGATAAGGATCTGAAGATTCCTAAATCTGCATCCATCAAATACGCAGAGATTTCCTATGTGCTACGAACAAACGAAGATAGTGCACAAGACGAAGATCAAGGTATTTTGAAACAAAGATTCCCATTAATTATTATTATTAACATTAGTGATACACGTTTAATTAAACGCTAAAGTATTGAAAATAGCTTACCTAAATGGTTATGAATTTCTTTTCCAGAATCGCAGATTCTAGCTTTTGTAAAGGAAATTAGATCCATCTGCGAAAAATTTGAAGCAAGAGGGCTCCCTGTCTTCCCATGGGGAATTCCATTCAGATTTTATGATCAGTATCTGACTCTACCATTCTATGCTGGATCAGTGGTTGGTTTGGCAGCTGGAACCGCTTCGGTGATCTTATTCTTCTCGTTGGGCTTCTCTCTTCGCCCTGTTGGGGTGGTATTGGTTGCAGCTGTCGTGACAATGTTGCAAATTGCCGGTGCTATCGGCTGGCTTGGCGTTGGGCTCAACGCACTACCGGTGGAAATCGCTTTGTTAGGTGTTAGTCTGGTCGTATTTACAACAATTCAAATAGTTGTGGTAAGTTCACATTTCACTTCACACCATCTCTATACTAACTAAAACATATAGTCTTTATGTCACTATTTAATTTAACTTTAAATGATTGGTTATCATTTTTATAGGCATTTTGCTGCATTCCGGGATCAGTTTCCGTGAGAAGAACTGTCTCATTTACATTAGTAGGACCCCCTTGTGTACAAAGTCTGATATTAATTATGCTCACAGCTTTAATATTATACTCTCCGGAATTCACATTCATCTTCAAGCACTTCACCCTCTTAGTTGCTCTGTCGTCCCTTTTTTCACTCATAAATGTACTCCTCATCGTCCCAGTATTACTTTCTGTCTTCAAACCCAACTCCTGGCTTGTGGGGTTGTCACACGAAGATCCATCATATCTCCAACCTCTGACCCCGTCTCCCATACCCAAACGTGGAGGCAGCTCCAGATCCGGAGGTCGAAGTGGTGGAAGCAGTAGAACCGGTGGTAAAAGCTCTTCTCGTGGTAATTATCCACCAGCGCCTTATAGCTTAAGAGGATCCAGTTCCAGAAATAATTATTATCATGGATCCAGTCGAGACCGAGGAGGTGGACATAGTAGAGCACCCAGTGAACATAGCCTTTCCACAATAACAGAAGAACCAAGTTCTTGTGCTACAAGAAGGTATTATTCAAGCACAATTCTTTAGATAATTCGTAAAAACAAGTGTGTGGAACTGCCACTAACCATGCTTCCCTTGTTTCTGTGTTTACAGGAGTGCTGAAATTGTTGTGCAACCTCAAGTTGTCGTTGAAACGTTTGAGAGAGACGCCACTTCCACAACAAAAGTGTCGGCGAAATTGAAAGTTGAAGTTCATTCGTCGATACACAGTAGCAACAGTAATCCTCAGTCCAGCGTCGTCAGCACGTCAACGAACATGTAAGAAAATTTCCGTAGAATTTATGACTTAAATGCATGTCGTACGTATCGTCAAGAATCCATTTTAAAGCATTTCATTTACTATGGTTTTATCAGGAGTGAGAACTCTGGAACCTCTGCTTCAACCAGTAGTTCTGGCAGCTTCACGTCTTCGTCTGCATCCTCCACATCATCATACAACGACAGGATGTCCGTTGACGACCAGTAGATGAAGGCTGATTATTGATAATTTATAGTATAATAGGCAACTTCAAATTGTTCAGCTACTTATAGCTTCACCTCGTCGTTGCGTCAAGGATTAGAGACTTTAACTGATTGAAACTCGGCAGCTGAAATTTTAAACGTAACTCCTCCTGAGTCAATCGTCGCACTCAGCAGCAGTAATAACTAACCGGCCTACTATTTCTCCATCCAGCATCCATCATACATTTTATATACCTTTTAATACCAGCGATGATGAAGAAACATTTTTACAATTGCATAGTATATCTATATATATATTCGCATGTTTTACGGACCAAAGTTTTTTTGTATTTTATTCTGAAATGGTTGTAATGTAACTTGTAAGTAGGTGTAAATATTTTCAACTTGCAGTATTTTATTACATAGTAGAACACATAGTTGTAAGAAAACTAGTATTTTATGGTCGTTTGATTGATGCTTTAGAATGCATTGTGTATAGTTGATTTTAGGGTTGTTCTTAACTTTAATTGATTTACAGTACTCAGGTGAACAGTTTTAATTATGTTACCGTGTTTGAAAGTATCACAAAAAATGCAATAATATGCATGTTATTCAGGGAGTTAGCCATTAGCCATTAGTTGAGTTGTCACAAAGAATGACGTAATGAATTTTATGGATTGAAGACTTGATTTTGAAGATTTGTCTCGGTTTTGTAGTGAATTATTATTGTCTCGTTTATAAATTGTTGTACTCAAATGTAAATGATTTTTACCGTGTTATCTTTTTATCTAAAAAAAAGAATGTGTTCAAATGTTCAGTGGCTACATACATATCATTCCGAACCGAATCATTTTAACGAACTGAGGTTGAATCGCAAATCGCCATCAAAACAATTATATCTTTCAACGAATTGATGTAGACTTGTTGTAGGATTAGTCAAATCACCAAACTTGTAAGAAGGAAATGTTCCACGTGAAAATATTTTTTGGTAATGTCCGTACTAAAATTCATTTTCTTTTACCTCATTCTTGCCATCTATTTATAAACGACGCAAAAATAAAAAGTCATCATGATAAGTATTTTATTGTTACAACCTGGGTTTCGCCCTCATTTTATTTTCTCATTGTAGTTAAAATCTTACAATCAATCTATTCAAAACACGATATCCGACTCATAATAATTCATAAATCATCTAACTGTTCATCCTGTGTGAAAACCTTCTTCGTCAGAACCACACATTAAAAGTCGGACTATCGAATTACATAGGTACTTCATATAAAGCATAAACCATAAACAGTTCATATATCGCAAGTAACATATATCTGGAAAAATTAATTTATCAATTGGCCAACCATATGCAATTAATTGGGGCTCCAACCCAGGCTATTATACCGCGACCAGACATCACTTCATTTCTACCTAGACGATATCAATGTGAACCCAACGGAAAGTCGGTGGTAATTCCTCTTCCTCCGCCTCCTGGTTAGAAACATTTTCTTCTGCCTTTGACGAACCTGCTGCAGACTTTTCCTTCAAGTCGTTTTGTCCGTTAGCGTTTGGGTTGCTGGAAAACAAAAAACAACATATCTCTCTGTATTCGATAGTTATTGACAATTTGAGAACAGAACGGGAACACTTTCAATTTTCAAACTGTACCTGGTTCCTTGTTCCTCTGCTTTAACTTGCGCCGCTGCAACAACGACCCTGAAAATCAAATTTGAAAAAAAAATTTAAAAGTTAAGTGTACGCCGAGCGAGATTTACTACCCAATCCACTTCTTTAAAAAATAAACTCTCACTCGTCATCATCTTCGTCAGTCTCCTCCTCAGTTTCATCGTCCGTAAGATAAAGACCATAATCAGTCATGGACAAGAACCTGCAATTTACAAAAAATACTATTGGTTATCAAAAACTCGCACGGTATTACGGACAACGTTACAAATTTATAACTAAATACAAGAAGATAGAATTTTACCTAGATCCCGTCACGACATTTTGCACACTCGGTCCGGCAGTTTCTGCCAATGGAGCTGAAGACGGGCTGGCTGGTGTCCTAGCATAATACTCGTACAGACGACTCCTTTCGTTGTCCATGTGAGCGATACGGGAGCCAGCGGTAGTTGACGGATTAGTAGAAGGAGCAAGTGGTGGATTCCAATAGAGAGTACCCTGATTACCATGATGATGACCCTCCATCAAGTTCAACCCGTCCTCATACACGTTCATTCTCCATACCCCCGACCGCGCTGGTTCTGGTGGCACCCTTGGCCTAGTCGTCATGCCAGATGCATTCCGTCCAGACTGTTCCATTCGTCGGAGTTCCAAAAATCGTTGACGCGCAGACGTGGTCACCCTGTATAAATCATCAAAACACAGAAAAAAATGTCAACTTTATATCCTTATAAAAAACAAAACACCACCATTTCCTTCCTCCCTCTCTTAATCTTTATTTATCATTTACCCTCCAAGTTGGAACACTTGGAATAAAACTTACATTTTGTCAGTTCCAAAAGAAAACCTTCGCCTTTCCAACAAAAAAGTTTTCAAAAAAAAAACCTTTTCAATAAACCTTCGCCGTGTATGTGTTGTAGCACTTAAAACTGACACACTACTACTGACAACTGACAACTCTGACAACCGCCGAGTAGGACTCTTGTCACCAGAATGAAGTCCAAAAGCTTCTTCCCCGTCTTCTTAAATGCCCTTTTCCCCAGCTTCTCTCTTCTTGAACCACTCACTAAATAACATAAATAGATAACATAAGACAATTAACATATTATATTAAGAAACAAATGACTATAAAAATTCAATGAAAGAAATTTGAGTCGGACCTGTCGACGACGACGAAACAATGGAATGTGTAACAAAAGTCGAAGTCGAGGTCGTCGAGGAAGGAGAGCAGGTGGAAAAAGCAGCAAGCTGCAGCTTTAAATGCAGTTTCTTCAAGTTTAATTTACCCTAAAAAAGTTAAACGTATATTTACCTACGTAAATATTTATTATTATTACGTTTCAAATTCGACCTTCGACCTGTTGTCTAATAATAATAATAATAAAAATAATTTTTATTATGCTTTCGAAGCTGAGGAACAAGACGCCTGCATTCTCTCTGACTAATAATGCCAATGCCAATAAAACCAACAAAAGTGCACGTAATTTTAGACGCGCAATTAATTTGCATATTTGTATGCACATCCTGTGCTCCTTCCGTCCGACTCATATTGCATAAAAACGTACTTACCTATTCATGTACGTAAGTTATACCTTTCAGAGTTCTTAGACCTGCTAGAAATGTCACATCTATGCTCCCTGTCTTAACACCAGTTTGGAAATAAATGTTAACAAGGGTATCGTATTCAAACACAAGATTTAACAAAAGAAAAAAGATAATTGTAAATTTGTCAAATTTCCGAAAACTGGAACAGGAAATGAATGGACTTTGGAACAGGAAGCAAGCAATTAAGGGATTCATTTGGTTGATTTGATATATCCGATTTCCTGATTTGCATGGTTCAGAGTTCAGTCAGACTCCGTCAGATTGTGACTTGAGTGGTCTTTTCACTTCTTATTTTTATTTAGAAAAAATTTTTAAAATTACATATACATATTGATTCTGTCCTACATGCCAACTTTCGGATACACTTTTGTCATGCAAATCTCATATAATCTCAAGTTCGATCGATTACATTTTCATTACATGTTATGTTGCAGCAAAACAAAAAGTGATAGGATGCTATAAATTAATACAATGCTATATATATGCTATTATTAAGTGGAGGTGGTAGTTTCACAAGTCAGCATCCAAAAAGTTGATGTCATTCCAGGATTTGCTGGAGTAGAGGAGTTTGTGGTTGGCTGACAACGCCGGGCAGTGCTGGTCCACGTGCTTTTGCATTGTGGAGTAGAGAAGCTCGTCGATTGTCATAAACTCGAGCATTTTTGCCACCACCGGGTTGTCCATGTAGAAGGAGAGGATGAACCGGGCTTGCGCCCTTAGACGCTTTGCGTTCTCGAACGCTCTGTGAAACTCCATGAGGTTACCGCTGGGTTGCTTATGCTTTCGGAACTCCACGGGAAGGAGGACTCCGAGGCAGAATTGCTTGTGGTAAATGATTTCCCCTGGGACATGCGTTATAATAATATTATGCAGAATAGTTTTGTAATTTGGATTACTAAAATAAATACATATCATAAATGGCACAATTATGACAAATGGCTGTAAATTGTGCGTTACCAGTTTGATAGGAAAACCCTGGAGCAAGTACAGACATGATTGCTAAGCATTCATCGCACAATTTTACCACAAAAGTGGCTGCATCAACCAGCAACTCCATGATCTTCTCCTTAATCCCAATATTCAAGCTAAACACCTCAGCCACCCCACCAGAGAGATGCTTGATTACAAAACATTTGGCTTGGAAAATGATTGCATGATTTTGATGGAGGGTTCGACCTTCATGGAGCTTCATAACACTAATAAACTTTTTAAGACCTAATAAATCCGCCAAATGCTTCGCCTTGCCAAAATTAACCTCCTTGTATTTCAGCACTCCTACACCCTGCTTGGCTTCATCTAGTTCCAACTGGATGCGAGTCATGTAATTTTGCACCAGCTTTCCAGAGCGGGTACAGCTGCAATGCCCACATTTCCAAACGCTTTCCGGATTAGTGGGTTCCAGCGGCTCCAGATCCCCGCTCATGCAGCCTTTCACAGCGTCAAAAAACTCAAAGTTGATACACTTGACGGTGGAGAAGTGGGAGCCAAGCTCGGATGGATCGGAGCAGCGGCTGCAGTGACAATGGACGTTGAGGGTGCGGAGGTGGTGTTGACGGGTTTTGGTAGACATTAAAAGGAGTTCGTCTGGGATTCGACTGGCAAACAGGGGTTGTCCCACTTCGACATCCAGTCGAGCATAGCAAAACAGTTGGTAGTTGCCCTTTATGGTCCAAAACACGTTTGGTGTGCAGCTATGCTGTGCAACTGTGATTCGGGGGTATAGCAGCATATTTTCTCTGACAAAAATTATTATGTAGTTTGCGTTGTAATAAACTAACTTGGAGGAACGAACATGTGGAATGAATTGCTAAAAATTGCTATTGAAAATTATTTGATTTTACAATTTTCTCAAATTCAATTCTGCTGGTACAGCATTCCAGTTGATGATTTGAACCACCCTCGACACTAAATGTCTGGAAAATCGTCTTTGAAGTTGGAAATGCTGGAGATGGTCCATCACATCCCGGAGGACTTCCACGTCTAAAGCGTGCTGCTTTTTGAGTAGTTTATCTGTAATTACCTTCCCTCCGTCCAGCAGCTTCTCGAGCTGTTTGGATATCGGGTTAGTTTCCAAATCCAGAATCTTGTTCCATATTTTCTGATTAGTTTCTTTGGTTAGCAGACATCTGAGAATCAGTACAAATCTGGATGGTTTCACGAGGTTGAACACAGTTTCCGGCTTCCCATGAAATATTGCGCACTCCATGAGGGAATGGATGGGATCTTGGGAGCATTTTTCACTGCAAACGGGCCACTGACATTTGACGCAGGCTCTCCCGTCCAACACCAGGGAACAACAGGAAATGCAGGTGGACCTTTGCTTGGAACTGGTGAGGAAGCAGTACCTGACTGCGTCCGGACTCAGCAGATTGTCGTCGGGGCCGCGGATGATGGGGGAGTCGAAAAAGATGACTGAGCCAGATTTGAACTGATTTCGAGATATGAGCGTCTGTAGCTTCGGTCCATTCCCTCCATCCCCAATCCTCCCAATTCTTACGGGGTTGACTGCCACGCAGTCTTTGTCATGAGTGTCCCAGTGGAGGAGCCTGTGCTCGTGGGAACAATAGCCGGCTTGTCTACAGCGGGGGCAATACACGGCACTCGTTTTCCCACATACGGAGCAAATGTTGGGTGGTGGGGATGAGGGGGGTGCATCACAGGAATCGGAATCGCCATCGGTCAGCATGCTCCAGCAGATAAAACTAGTGTAATTGAAAACCTGAATCTGAAATTATCGACTATCGACGTTTTATTATTGTTGAGAGTACATTTCCCCGAAATGCCAATTATTATAACAGATTGGATATCATGTGCAGCAGTTTATTCCGATGTTTTTCCAGTTTTTCGAACAAGCCCCTCAAAAAACTTTACCTCTCTAATCTAATTTTAGCAGGAGTAGTAGTCTAGTAGTAGCCGTCACCCTGAAAACGATTACTGGTATATTACTGGTCATAATAAGTCACATATTCGCATAGCGGAGGGTCGACGGTGGTGCTCCGACCGAATTCTGACAATGGGATTTTGAGAAAAGCAACATGACAGGGATCTCTCGCATACCAAGTCGTTGATTGCCGCATATTTTCCTTATTCGAAAACACCACCTGCTGTTTCCTGTTTTGCCACCTTATTCTCTAGAAAAATTGCTCATTATTATATCGTTGCACATTTAATATGATTTGTTTCATTGAATCCAATGACGTCAGTTAGTTTTCTGAGAAGTCAACCCTTGAAATAATAGACCATTATTTGGCATTATTGACGCTGTCAATTTAGGAGTAGTCTGTCACTTCTCAGCCAATATACTGACGACAACTCAATGTATCTAGTAAAGCACGCTGTAGTCCGTAAATACGTATGCGAAATGAGCATAAAGTTCAATATGGGCATGTTTAGTAAGTAATAGTAATTCAAACAAAAAGCAATCCAATGCAAAGAGTTGCAAAAAAGGGAGGAAGAAGACGTAGAAGAGAACTGCGGTTACACAGAGTTCATTCATTCATGACCATCATCATGCATCCATGCATTTTCAATACAGGTTGACTCGAGAGCTTTATATGTACACAATTAAAATGCACAACATACCATTCAATGGTAATCTGACAGGGTATATCAGATGTGGTGTGACCAGCAACAAGTTTCATTTAAATCCCTGCTCTTACCCACAACACACCACATCAAAACATAAAACCTTCACAATCATAACATCGAATAGCTCAGAGTGAAAAGTAAAGAAATATTTTTTGGGAAAATGGAGCCCACCCCTCTAGGACCAGAAGGCCCTTTCTTCATTCCAAATCAGCCGGTTCGAAGTGACATCCGAGAAGACAAGGATGGTCTCCCTTTAACAATGCAATTTACCATTAAGGATTACAACAGTGGGTGCTTGCCGGTTACAAACGCTCAGGTGCACATGTGGCATGCGGATGCTGACGGCGTATATTCTGGCTATTTGGACCGATATCCACTTGGTAAGTGACAATGACAATATATTATGCAAAACCAACAATAAAAAATAATGTTGTCGTGATTTGCGTACTGGTACTGGTTTTTTATATTGAGTGTTGTTGCTATTTTGGTGCATTACGCAAAACAGAAAAGTTTGAGATACCTCCAGGCGGAGGACACGTCCCACCTACTGATGCCTCCAGCTTTCTTCGTGGCATCCAGCCAACGGACTCGAATGGGCATGCCACCTTTCTCACAGTGTTTCCAGGGTGGTATGGCGTTCGCACCCCGCACATTCACTTCAAGGTGTTTGTGGACGGCAAGGATTGCTACACGGGCGAAGTCTACTTTGACAACGACTTTGCAGACAAGTTTTACTCCACTGTGAAGCCGTACTGTGTGCGGGATGCAGATAAAAAGAAGCATAACGAGGAGGACCCCGAGTTCACTTCGCATTCTGGATTCAAAACGATTGCTAATGTGGAGGGGGACATGAACACGTCTCTCCGTGCATCTTTGGATGTTGTGATCGTTGTGTGAGGATGACAATAATACAATGCAATGAAACACATGATAAATGACAAGTGACAAGACATTTTTTGTTATTCACGTTAAATAAAATAAACTTTACATTCATTGTTTCAAATTTATTTCAAGATTGCGTCCAAGTAGCCTTCCTTCAAATTGCGCCATTCGTACTTTTCCAGCGAGAACTCTGAGAAAAACTCGCGTTTGTCTTGCAGGAAAGACTCTGGTCTTTCCAAATAGCCTGTTAGTTTCTTTATCAGCTCCTCCTCCGTTTTGTATAAGCATTTGGCATAGGGAAAGATTTCGGGATAGACAAGATTATTAGGAGCAATTGGAAAACATGAGCAACTTACACCCTCCAACCTGAAAAAACAAATCACTGCATGAAATGAAATTATTGTAGATACCTTTGTCCACTTGTCGTAATTAGTCAAATTACATTGCTACTCCAAAAAACTCATGGTCTGCCGTGGAAATCACAATATCCGAGCTGGCCAGTATTTCGTAGTACTCCTTTTTCTCAGAAACATATCCAAAGTGGTCAATGTAGCTGCCAAGCCTGACCTTGGCCTCTGCAAACACTGGAGGATTGTCCGTGAAGCTTTCCCCGAGAACGCTAACGCGAAAGTTTGTCTTGCCGTGGTCAACTAGACTGCTAATCACTCGGAAGAACATGTCCGGGTTTTTATCGAATTCCCTAAAACATTATGTACCGTTTGTAGATCAATTATTTTGTTATACGAATTAATCCCACCCTTAGAATCTATGTTGCATATTTTATAAACTGTGTGTCACAATTTCTATTACCAGCGGTGCGGCCAAACAAATCGTAAGACTCCGTTGGTGTTGCCAATACCGCTCCCTGGAAGAACGGAATCACAGATTCTGATTGGGAAATAGAGTACTTGACACTTTGGCTCGAGCTGCTCCCGCAAATTAACAGGCCTGCAGTCCGGTTGCAGTTTAAAGAAGGATTTGATATTTGCGAGGAAGGAGTCTTGATTAAATTTTGAGTTGAATAAAACCAAATCCGCCGATAAACTGCAATTTTCAAAAAAAGCATATATCAAGTTTGGCTCTTATTGAGCTCCTGCACCCAGTTTTTATATTCAATTGCATGCTTGCTAAACCTTCTTACCATGTCATGATCTGATTATAACCATACTGGAAGTCTCTATCTTTCCTGGAGCGAACAGGATATACGAGTTGATTTTCATGGAAGTACACGACTTTTTTGGAACTTTGCAAGTCTGGACGGAGTCCCAGCAGTTCGTGTAGCGGAAGGACGCAGCTGGTGAAAATGGCTCTGCGATTGAGTTTTCAAAAAAAAAGGTCTTTTTGAAGCTTTCAAGGAAATCAATAAATGACATTTTAAAGGGAAATCTGGCATTCTGTTTACTTGCAATTATCCATTTTTGGGATATTTTGTGCAAAATATAATGCACTTGTCCGGGCTCTCCAGTGCCATTTTTTCCCAGGCATTGTAATCATTACTACATCCACGTGTTCCGTAGCCTGGAGTTCTACCTGGAGGATGTCCATCATCTGCTTGTGGGAACCGGCATAGTAGGGCTCCAGTAGGAGCACGGTTCCTGCCATGGCCCGGTCTTGATTTGAATTGTACTATATTATCTGAAAACAGGCAAATGTCAGACGTACACCATGAATGGATAAATTGTTTTTTTTCAGGAGTGCATCATAAGTAACGAATCATAAATCATATCCATGAATTTAACTAGATAGACATGTAATTTGAAAGCAGCTTTATGTGTCGGATTGAGCATCGGATTAAATGGATGAGCGAAATGTCACGTTTCCCAATTATAAAACATAGTACCTATCATGATCATGATCCTGCCATCCTATTATAACCTGACTATCCTGATTCCTGACTCGTTGACACCGTGGCCTTGAAAACGTTTAATGGAATAAGCATGCATTCTTGCGAATGTTGTGTACTATCAATATATCCAGCATAGCATGGAATTGGAAATGGAACGGTGGTAGTGGTGAGCATTAGACATGACACATAATATGTATGTGGAATGTGCAACTTACAAACTGTGTGCTGCGAAATGTGCTCGCTGAAATATATCTTGTTGGTGCGACGTGTTCACATTTCACCTTTTCCTTTCAATGTATTCCTCATCCTATCCGCAACTCGCTCGTGAAGCACATCTTGTGTGTCTTTTGGAAATTGGAATCCGAGTGATTTGACCATGAGTGGTGTAGGACAAGGTAGTTGGAAAGGGGAACATGCTTGGGTACATGTACGCCTTGTTAAACGTGTAGTATATACTGACTGACTGACTGACTGTTTGAGTGTGTAATATGTAATGTTGGCTGAGAGCTTGTGACTTGATGTGTGTTCAATGCTCAATTCAATCCAGTCATCTCATCTAATTCCCAGCTCATTCGTCACTCACTACACGCATTTCATTTCACTTTCTTTCAACTCCTCCACACACTAGCAACTATAAAACATTAATTAGAATCCTCCAGAAAAGGAGGATAACACCTCTCTCTAAAACTGAAACCATTGTGCGGCTAACTAATCTAAAAGTATTACCTTTGTTGGAGTGAACATTTTAAGCCAGTGTGTTATTATTACCTCTCAACGTTTTGTCGATAACTTGGAAGTGTCCAACTTCAACTGTCCGATGTTTTTGCCTTTTGGTGATTAATGAACTCTGGAAGAAAAAGCTGACCGATCTATATGTTTTAACTCCCTGCTGGAATTTTAAATTGCTGTCACCCGTCGTTCAAATCAGCTTTTAGTTGTATAGCCAACTAACACGACAAAAGCTGCCAACAACTCGCAAAAAATATAGGTAACTCCACACAATCCACAATCCACACACAACTACAACTTGTGCTCACCAGAGCAATCCTCGTCTCCTCGTCTCGTGTCCTTTTCATTCACTCTCACGTTGCTTCTGTGCGAGTGAAGGAGAGCACTTTTTGTAGTTGGATACAAGACACGTGCGATCTCTCAAACTTGCTATAACCTACTCCGTTTATTCCACCTTTAGAAATTGTTAACTGCCGGTTCCGGTGCCAAACTACTCCAAAATGAGTGGACGCAAGTTTTTCGTTGGAGGCAACTGGAAGATGAACGGGAACAAGGATGAAATTAAAAAGATAGTTGATGGTCTCAATTCTGCTAATTTGAATGACAATACAGGTAAATAAAAAAAGAAAAGAGCAGAATGAGGGAAATACTTTGTAAGGTATACTCTTACTCTTAATAACCTCAAATTCAGTAAAAAAAAGTTGCATTATATTAATTTGTTGCAGACATTGTAGTTTCCCCTCCCGGATGCTACTTGGAGTATACAAAAGGGCTTGTCTCTGCAAAAATCTTGACTGCAGGTCAGAATTGTTACAAAGTTAAGAGTGGAGCTTTTACCGGAGACCTCTCACCCCAAATGCTCCTCGACTGTGGGGCTGACTGGGTCATTATTGGACATTCAGAACGTCGCAACGTGTTTGGCGAGAATGACGAAGTATGAATCAACTATAGATTTGACTGGGTCCATCATTTTATAGTAGTAGTTCAATAGCGTGCCATTAGTAAGCTGTAATTACTACGTAATTATTGCTAATATTGTTTGTTTAGCTGATAGCGGAAAAAGTCGCATTCGCCCTGGAGTCTGGACTGGGCGTTATTGCGTGTATAGGTGAAAAATTGGAGGAACGGGAAGCTGGGAAAACTGAAGAGGTCGTTTTCCAACAAACGAAAGCTATAGCCGCTAAGGTACAAAAATCTTACCTAAATAAATTAAATTTCCAAAAATAAAGAATTCCCGTATAGGGCAACATGACTTCCTGTTTTAGTGTTTAAATATACGATTCTGTTTCCCTGTTTAGGTCTCTAATTGGGACAAAGTTGTCCTGGCTTATGAGCCAGTTTGGGCAATTGGTACAGGGAAAACTGCAACTCCACAACAGGTAAAAAAATCAAAGTGCGATTTATACCGATTTGTACCAAGCTGTTCTGACTTTAATAGTATCCTTCCAAAAGCGCCGGTTGCCCAATAAATCCATTTAGCATTCGGTTGTCGTTGAGAAGGCAAAGTAAACCTCACTTCTGGGTGTGGTACCTCCGACCATTCCTGTCGTGCAGTGCCTCAATCTGAATTGAAACACGCATTTCCATTTAATTTCAACTTGTTCAGGAATTCCTGTCTAATGTCTAATTCCAAAATCCGGATAATAATTTATATTTTTTGCATTGCATTTTTCCAGGCCCAAGATGTACACGCCCAACTCCGCAAGTGGCTGAAGGAAAATGTGTCCGAAGCTGTTGCCAACTCCGTAAGAATCATTTACGGTGGATCTGTCACCGGAGGGAACTGCAAGGAACTTGCCCAATCTCCAGATATCGATGGATTTTTAGTAGGTGGAGCTTCCTTGAAACCAGAATTTGTAGAAATTATCAATGCCAGAGGCTAAAAAGTAAAAGAATTTTTTGGAAGGAGCAAGTTGCCGACAAGGATCTAATTTACATTTAGACTTTACAATCAGAGGAGAAAGTGAATAGACTTGACTTTAAATAATTATTGAAACATATGATAATATAGTTTTAGATATAGTCATCAAATTGGCCATAGAAGCTTTATAAACTGTTGTATATATTGTGATCAAGAAAGGGCACATATGTGCATGCCTACATGATTGCTTTAAAAATATAGAATAAAATTGTGAGAATATAACTGAACCTGCATAGCACAAACCGTGTAAGAAATAAAAAAAATCGCTTCTAAAACTAAAACTAAATTATATTCTGTAATTGAATGTGGGTTGGACTGGAAATTGGAATGGGGATTTCCCTTGTAAATCAAATTTTTGAACTCCATACACGAGTAATCACTTATTGATTTTTGGTTACATTTAATGGATTTTTTTACAAGGTTGATGCTGCTCTGACTTTGAGTGTGAGGGAATTACGCGAATGACTTTGTGTTTGTCACATTGACAGAGGTGAACAAGTGCCAATATTCATTAAGTATTAAACAGCACATTCCAGCCAGACAGTTATACCTATTTGTAAATTTACAAGTGGCAGGATGTCAATATATTATAATGATTGTTAGTTTAGTTCGGACGAGAAAAATTGTGTAGTAGTTTTCCTCCATTTTTACGGCTGCTGCCGTTATATCTCAGTCAACCTCTGTTATTATTCATTTCTTGTTACACAACCCTAATATATCGATTTTGCCATTTGCCATCATAAGTTTGGGAAAAACACTTTTGCTTGTCGCAAATCCCATTTCAAAAGCTTCGTTTCTTTTGGCTTGCACACAACAAGCTCATATTTTACTTGCTACCATAAACCCAAATCGGTTTTAGTCCAACGCAGTTTGTCATGTTCAAATACTGGAAGCTCGGAGACAGTTAACGTCATTCATCACACACCTATCCAGGTAGTTTCTTTTTGTTACACGAACGAAAACGTGCATACATGTTGTAATTTTTTTTTGGGACAAACAACCCCGCAAGAGCCATATGCCACACTCCAGCCATAGGTTATTGATCTCCTGAGGAGAAAGTTGCCGAGTAAATGAGAATGAGAAACCAAATTAGGTTGAGAGCCGCTATGTGCGTTCAATCAATCCATTCAATTCTTGAGCACAATGCCAGTGAACCCCAGTTTTGTTACCTACTCAAATCTAAGAATTCTTAGAAAAAGCAATATAGTCCATCATTTCTTCTGACTGACAAGCTTCATCATTTTTATGAATCTAGGAACCAAACCATTTATAATATTTGCACATTAGTGTATATATAGTGCTCCACATCCACATCCATCGGACTCTTTCAAAAGACGATGGTGCGGTGGTGGTTCGTCGTCTTAAGCCATCTTATACTCCAGTAGTAAGTCACATGCAAACTCCTCGTGTGTGCAGTTGCCCACATATGAATAATTACTCCTTCCACTAATATTCCTTCTTCTCTACCTTCAACTGTAACAACTGTATTTGCATATTTCACAAGCCTACCATACCTACATCGTGTATATTTGTGATATGTGATTCCTCCTGTGTGACCAGGACCACTAAACCAAATGTGTGCCGATGATGACGTGATATAAAGCCTCGAAAAAGCGACTTTTCCCTAACACTACTACAACCAAAGCCAAACTACACATTTTGCTCCTACATAATACATATTACATGCGCTACTACATTTAGCGTATGGGATCCGAAATCCTGAGAAACTCTCCGAGTCGCCGAGTAGCACAGTTTCTTCCACACACACACACAGTCGCTTCTCAGACGCTGAGAGACTAGCAACCGGTGAAAAAAAATCTTTTCGGTACGGCACAACTCGCTATTCGCATTTTTTCCATTTCCTAGGGCTCTCATTCCAGCATAATTTCCAGGGAAAAAGTGGAGCGGATGCGTAAAACAAAATTCCTTTCACTCACTTAAAACGAGTGCACGAGTGAGTCTCATTGATTGACCTTCAAAAGTTGTCGCTCACACACATCATCTCTGCGATGACACAAGGAGGAGTATCTTTGGAACTGAACCGAGTCATCATTATTAATTACTGACTAAAAACGTTTGTCTCAAGTACAATTCATAATAATTATTTAAAAAAGGCCGACAATTAAAAGTCAGAACGTGTAAATACAAAAGTGATATTAGAAAACCATGTACCGGATCGGCGACATTTGTATGCACTACGTGTTCCTCACAACAAG
This sequence comes from Dicranocentrus wangi, assembly GCA_036850665.1. Lineage (NCBI taxonomy): Eukaryota > Metazoa > Arthropoda > Collembola > Entomobryomorpha > Entomobryidae > Dicranocentrus > Dicranocentrus wangi. Next base: position 18,242 of record JAANSN010000871.1, read on the forward strand.
TAGCTAGTTGGCCGTTGTGGACCCCTCTCGTCGAGAGGAACTTGTCACCGATCATCATCATCGTCACTCACGTGAGCATATCGTTCATTCAAATATTTGGTCCTTATCAAAAAAGATATTGTAGAGTATATTTCCATTCATCTTATCTTCCACAACCATATTCTACAACAAGCATAATAATATTTTATGGCATATGACGTAGCTCTGCTTTGACTCTCTCTTGACCATTACTATTTGTTATGAGCTTAATGATCTCGATTCGAGTTAAGGATCCTTGCGAGTTTACAAGTTTTTTGATATTTTGATCCTGGAATAATAAAAGATATCCATTCCCATTCAATTTCAGTAATGATTTGTGTAGCATAAATAAATAGACACGTAATCAGAGCGCGCAAACAAAGGAGAGATGCTTGATTGAATTAAATGTTTGTGATGTGATTTACTGATTAACTGCTTAAATGAGCTAATTGCCTGGTGTCCGAAATTAGGCCGCTCAATAAATAATCAATCGTTATCATCATCATCTTATGATCTCTTTATATACTTAATGAAATCGTTATATTTATTTTGGAACTCACTCCAAGCCACAAAAACTATCTGTGCAAAGCGCAGCCTCGCTTTCCTTTCCTTCCACCACCACCAACACACCACCGCGTGTGTGCAAGTAATATCCAAAAAGCAAAATTTGCCAAAATATATTATAGTCCTACTTCTAGAAAGAGTTTGACTATTTTTAAAATTCCTCTATGAATAGACGTGTGTGTATAATACATATATATCGTAAAGCAACTAAAACTTTTCATTTCTCACACGATGTATGTATGTAGTCGAGTCGAGTAGTTTGGTGACGTGTTCTCAGATTTTTGTGTCGTCGTATTATGTGTAGCGTGTGGCTTGTAGTAGTCCGTCCGGGCATAATATTGCATTTCTCTCTCCAATAAAAAGTAGGAAATTCACGATCTAATTCTGATTGCATAGGTTATGCTGTTTCGGAGATGATAGAGCTCATAAAAAAATGAATGACAAAGACGAACGCATTTTTCAGCTGTTGACAACCCACTCGTGGAATTTTTGCGACTTGAGTATTTACTAATAAAATGAGTCGAGTTGGGTTGACTGTGAGAAGTGATTTATATTTCTAAAGATTTTGTAATTAAAGCTGATAAAAGTAAGTTGTTAATGAGATATGCGTGTATCTCACCATGTCCATACTCCATACTTATCACTGTTAAAACATTGTGCCAGCCCCACTAGAGGAATGGATGACTCTCATTTTTTCTGTTCATTTGTTAGACTTTAGCATATCTATAATAAATGCTCAAAAGTCCACTCTTTGTTTTAAAACAAGCCCTGGTGGCACAACGGTCTGCAGAGCGCAGTCTTGTTCTGGCATCTATCTACCTCGTACGTACATATACCAAAGCACTCTCAGCAAAAAAGTCCTTCTCACGATCAGTTTTGTTTTACTTTTAGCTCCGCATTTTACCTTCAGTTTCAGTTTATTGCTGGCGTCTTGCTTGACAAAGACAATATCGCCTAGAACCATAACACTTGCCAGGTGTGCTTCTGGCAGTTATACTGACAGTCCATTTCCCACTTTGGAAAAAATTGCATTTATATTCCCTGGACAGGCAAAAAAATCTAACTCTGGCAAAGCAGGTGTGTATTACATTCACTTCAGAAAAAAGCTTTTACACCGTGACAGTTAAATTGCTGGACATTAGGTATACACCTTGCTTTTTGTCACCTCTCCTACTCTACCCAGAGCATCCATGTTCAATTGCAATGGTCTTTCATATTATATATGTATACCCTTGCAAAATTCCGAGAAGCGAGGGTTTGTCTTTTGTCTGTGAAGTCAATATCCATAAAAAATCTATTGTTTTTATTCCTTTTTTTATACAGATCGCATCTGGATCGCGTTCCAGGGACCAACCGCGTACTGCACTCTGCACTGCATACACTTCACTTCTCTTTTTTTGCTTCATTGACGCAGCATTAACCACGGACAGGACCGGATTGACAGCTTGAATGAATAAAAGAAACTCCTCCTGTCCACCAGAAACCTGACTTGCATTCTGAATCAAGATTACAAGAGATTCCACATCAAAAAATTCAACTAGAAAGAATCAAGAATCACACGCAAACCCCACATATATATTTTCATGTTATCCCTGGATGTGCCGAGTCGTCTCTTTCTTAATCTTTCCTTGTTCATGCTGAGATCACTCCGTTGATCAATCCTTTTTTTCCTTCATTTTTTTTGTTAGTCTCTTTTTTTTGAGTTCTTTCCTTGTTGTTCTAGTGTAAAAGTATGTCCCTGGATCCTTTTGCAAAAAAATTCAAACTCATCATTTTGGCTTCTACAATTCGTTGGGAGCTCCTTTAAACCAGAAGAGGCTGGCGAGCTGTTCATCAAATCAATGTGCTTATAATAATAACCAGTAGTCCCAAAGATTAACCGAACATCCATCCTCCTCCATATACTTATATATATTTTCTTTTTCATAAATAACAAAGCACAAAATTCATTCGACTCTCATCGTTTCTTCTTTTTTTGCTAATCTTTAAAGTGACTAATGTAGAAACGACTACTCTATTCCGTAGATACTACCTACTTGTGTGTATTATTATGATAAAGACATAACGTGTCGCGTAGCGTATGAATGTGCACTAACGTATATTATATATTGCGTGCTGATCAGTCATCATCAGTACACACTAACTCCATGTAAAATAAAATAATAATAGTAACACTCGATACTACTCCTCCTCAATAGGTCTGTATTGTTGTTGGGATAGATGTTTTTTAGCCAGTTGTGAAGGTTCACCTTGTAGTTTTACAAGTTGGTTGGTGCAACCTGAAAGGTTTTTTTTAAAAAAAAAAAAAAACTGTGCAGCAGTCTTATTAGTGCAGCATACAGTGCAGATTTCGCACTTACGTAACGTTATATTCATATTGTATGAAAAAAAGGTAGTAAGTATTAGCGATCCGTTGTTGCGTCGTCAGTCGTCGTCGTGTGCGTAATTTGAGCCACACTTTTTGTTCGGCAGTATTCAATTTCAATCAATCACATTCTGAATCTGTATATTTTTTTACACAAGATCTTTGTTTTACTATTACTATTATTATTATTATTCATATATGACTAGTTGTAAGAAGAAGTATCGTTTCCAGAGTTGGAATTGGGTTCCAATGTACTCGCTACCCTAGTCCACCCAAAGTTCTACACTTTTGACAGCTCTCTGGCATTCAGAGGATTCTTTGGTTTCGCGTAGTAGTCGTGTCTTAGTAGCTTTACTACACTACACCATTGCATTGTCAGGTTTTGCTCACGTGAAAGAAGTTATTATCGTTTCGTTTGGTGATTATTGTGAGCACGAGCGATATAGGTTAGTTAAAAAAAAGAGCTGTTTTGGGGGAAAAAAGTTTTACATGTGAACATCATTAGCAAGACAAAGAAAATCAGCTTCAAGATGACGATGACAGAGAAGCCTGAGATATATTCGGACAAGCACTCTGTAGCAGCAGCGGCGGCGGCGGACGACAAGAAGTCAACGTCCAGCATGGGAGACAGTCAGAGTCAGTCGGGGGGAGAGGGGTCAAGGTCGGAGGACGGTTATCCGAGTCCCACTCGCGGGGGCTCTGTGACGGGTTCTGAGTGCGAGCTAAAAAGTAGTAGTGACAGTGGTTCGGATCCGGACACGTTTGAAGGGTTACTGAAAATCTGTGGTGAGGCTGGCAAGTGGCAATTTCAGGTAAATGCAATAATATTTTATACAATATTACCCTGTTAATATTCATCGATTTTGGTTGAGTTTTTATTCCGGTAGAAAGTAAAAACTAAGACGAGAAAAATCTACATTTGGAAGATTTTAAAAATTCAATTAGTCGTTGAGAAGTCGTCAACAAATCAACGCATCCATCAAATATGTAGTCATCCTTATATTGTACAAAAGTCAGGGGCCGTGCAAATTCCAGGAAGCTCTTAACAGTTAAACAAAGATTACGCAGTTTGCACTTTGTGAGAAAGACGAGAAAAATCTACATTCGGAAGATTTTAAAAATTCAATTAGTCGTTGAGAAGTCGTCAACAAATCAACGCATCCATCATATATGTAGTCATCCTTATATTGTACAAAAGTCAGGGGCCGTGCAAATTCCAGGAAGCTCTTAACAGTTAAACAAAGATTACGCAGTTTGCACTTTGTGAGTCATAGGTATTAGGTATTCATATTCAATACTACCTCTTCCTCGGGAATGTTCAAATATTAACTTGCTCACCGTTGCATCAACATATTATAGTATACCTACTAGGTAAAGAAATAGGCGATTCAGCAAATTCAAACAAATTCACTCAGCAACTTCCTGCAACGAAAAAAAAACTTGGTGTTGATGCAAATGAAATAAAACAAAATATACCTGCTACAATAACATTCAAAGCAAAGCAGTTTTAGACTATTGACTCGTAATATGCATGACAGGAGGAATGTGTGCGGATGGTCTTTTATGCAACTGAAAAAGTGTGTCAACGAAAGTGTAAAGTGGAACACGCTCTTTGCACACATAAAAAGAGTGCTCCATCAAGCCACTCGCACTCTGAACGCCATGAATATACATAATAATAATCTATTTACATTGGAGCAACCTTTCATTCGAAAACTATCACGATTGTATAGGTATTATTTACACACACACGCGAAATTGACTCATAAAATGCACCCCACAGAACAGAAGGTATCGCATGTGAAAATGAAGGGACTCCTCGTCTCTGCCGACACTATGCATTTCAATTACAATTACAATCCATTTAATGTGTCAATATCACCATAAACAATACAGCTCAAAAAATACAGACGAGTATGCGTTGACTGACGAACAAGTTGCGTCAGTCAGTACATAGCGTTTCTACAAGTATACGTATAACTTATAATTGTAATCATGTGCCTCATGTAGTAGAGTAGTACGCATGCAAGCAGTAACTAGGTTTTGATGACTTTGCAAGACTACATCATCATCAAACTCAAATATCCATTACAAATTTACTACTTGCGTAGGTTTGTCTCTGGATCCTCCAGAACTTCCTTGTACACTAATGTTATTATTTTTGGTCCAAGCAATTCTAAAAGTTATCATCACCACTAACGGCTATCTGACTGCCTCTTAAGATGATTCATGACTTTGTTGAGTAATGTGATATGAGAGATATATTATGGACATTCAGTTCATGATGATATACATTTTATGACTTTTCTCAACAACCTGATAGGAGGCATAATAATATCGTAAAACAAGCTACCTGAGTTAATATGATTCCACCGAAATACACAAACACATATTGTAAAATTTAATATAAACACATTCAGAGTTTTGTAAACAAATAAAGTTTCTGATGTGATCCCTCTCTCAAATTGTTTCTCACACAGATCTTCCTCCTCACGTCCTTTGTTGGCTTCTGCACGGCGTAAGTACAACCAAATTAATTTCCCACGGTCCACTCCTTCTCCTCCTCCTCCACGTATTTCATCTTGTCTTGTCGGCTGTCGTTTTTTAGCCTTTGAAACTCAATGAGCCGTAATTCCTTCTTATTAATACAGGCTTCACAACCTCATATACGCTTTCATTGGGGCCATCCCAGACCACCACTGTCAGCTTCCAAACGTCACGGGCTACACAGAGTCTCAACTCAAGGACTTGCTAATCCCAAAGTATGTTATTTGTTTACATCAACAACAACAACAACAAATTCATGTTATGTGGGCCCTCGCCCTCCTCTATTTATTTCAAACTTTTTAATGGGATTTTTTTATTTATGACTTGTCTTTCTCCGCACCAGGAAAAACGACGACAAATATGAGTCATGCAAGGTGCATCCCTACTTTTATAATGGAACTCAAGACAGCTTTGCCGTCAACCGGACCGTGTCTCAGGAATGCGAAAAAGTGGATTTTGACTATTCAACCTTTGATAACACAATTGTCACTGATGTAAGCAGCTCAAGTTAACAAAAATTCTTGACATGCCATTGACATTAAAAAAAACAATATCCCGACCGATGGCCACAAAACTATCTAGTGACCTAGTGGCTCATCATGAAACTGTAATCACATTTCAATTTACAGTGGCAACTTGTTTGCGGTGATGCGGGTTGGGCGTCTGCTGTCCAAGTACGTACATAATACAGGCAAATGCATTTATTTCTTCATTTTTTTTTATAAAAATGAAATATTTTCAGCTGTTAAATACATAGAAGGAAGGGTAATTTTTTGAAAGTATGTTTCATATTTGGCAATTTTTTAAGGCAACGTACATGTTTGGGATTTTATGCGGCAGTCCCATATTCGGGGCCGTATCCGACAAACTGGGAAGGCGAAAAGCGATATTAATTTCCACCATCATTTTTGTGTTGGCTGGACCACTCGTCGCGCTATCCCCTGATTTTAAGATTGTAATGTTGACGAGGTTTCTCCTTGCTTTTGGCTCGCCTGGAATTTACGGAACCTCTTTTGTTCTTGGTAAAAATATAATGACAAAAGAACTGACTACTAAAAAAAGTGTTTAAGTTTCATTCAAGGTTTTTGGTCAAACTATTTTTTAAGTATACAAAAAATAAATTGAATTTATAAACAGCGATCGAAGTGCTGGGACCATCTTGGAGAGGTTTGGCAGGAAATCTGTTCTGTTTGCCGTTTGCCCTCGGCTTCATGGTTCTCCCTGGAGCGGCATACTTGATTCGAGACTGGAAAATCCTCCAGCTGGTTCTATCCGCCCCCTCTGTACTCCTCTTCCTGACATGGTTCTTCCTCCCGGAAAGTCCTCGCTGGTTGTTGAGAAAAGGGAGAGCGGCGGAGGCGGAAGCGATCCTTCGTCAGGCGGCAGCGGCTAATGGACGGAAGAAAGAGCTTCCGGTTGACTTTTCGGAGCTCGTGGCACGAATTGGAGACAGCGTATGTGCTCCATCCATCCTACTCACAACTCCAAGCCATTTTATAGTAAATGTCAAGAATCTGCTTATTTTAACAACAATGGCGTGTTTATACTTTTCTAGGAAAAAGAGCACGTAATTGATGCTACATGGAAAAAGAGGGTTTCCAGCGTGCTGAGTGGCTACGCCAATCTGCTCCGTTCTCCTAAAATGCGGCTCCGCACCCTCTGCATTTACGTGTGCTGGGCGTCCATCAGCTTGACCTATTACGGGATTGCACTCAACTCGCCAAATCTCGCTGCGGATAGATATCTGTACACATTTATCGGAGGGGTTTTGGAAGTGCCGTCTTACTTCATGGTGCCACCTTTGATTCGGTTGTTGGGCCGGAAACCAGTATTTATCGGGATTCCTACTGATTTGCAGTGCTGCTCTTTTCTCCTCCCTCCTATTTTCGGAAGGTATCTAAAAAGAATCTCTCTCTCTCATCCTCATTCCTTCCTCAGTAAACCTGAATCTCATTTAGTCGGCAGTCTAATATATAACAACCTCTTCCCCTGCTTCCAGGTTCCGCAATGATCGTGACGCTCTCGTTGTTTGGAAAGTTTGTAATTGGTGGAGCATACTCTCTCGTGTACTTGTACGCCACGGAGCTAATGCCCACTTTGCTGAGGACCTACGGGCTGGGAACGGCGTCCATGGTGGGACGTGTAGGGTCCATTATTGCCCCGTTTATTGTTGACCTACTCGTAAGCCCCTCAAAAAATTTTTTAATCTAAGTTAATATATTTCCTACAATAGATACGTAAATCCGCATGCGAGTAGAAATTATCCGTATCGGAAAATCGCTTTAATTTAATCAGGGCAAAGACAACCGAACTTACCCCTCCATCGTGTTCGGATGTGTCTCCTTAACGGCTGGCCTTCTCTCCCTGTTACTACCTGAAACAAGAAACCGCCGGCTTCCAGAGACTGTTGAAGATGTAGAACTTGGAAAAGTCTAAAAATATAATTTAATTTCTAAGATATATCAATTTACTGATATAATTTAATGTTTTACGAAGGTTACGTAATGTCCGGTATGATAAAATTGATGACGCGCTTGCACTGGTTATAATAATTATGTGATTTTAGTGGAAGACTTGTAGGGAACAGTAGAGAAAACAAATTAATGTACAAACAAAAATATATAACCGATTGATGAATGAACTATATCAATTTTTGTAGATGGGTGGTAATTAGTATAGTAGCAAATATTGGATGTACAAATGACAAATGAAAAAAAAGTGTAATTTTATGTAAAAAAATATATTAATTAGTATGAACAAGACCACGTGTAGGGAGGATGTGAGGGTGTGTGTGGCCTTAATTACGATGTATAAGCTTTATTTGAAGACTGTTAGCAATTCTAACTGATGTGAGAATACATAGATAGGTCGTTTTAGAAAAAAGTTTTGAATGTGATGCTGGAACTCATAGTATTTAATCATCTTTAAATAAGCAGGTTTCATTCACTTTCGTTCATTTTGTTTTTTTTTTGCGCTTCAGTTTTGTTGAATTAATAATAAAGAAAACGCTGTTTATCAACTGCTTCGTTGGCTTCGTAGTGCATTTTTGTTTGTGCATATTTAATAATACTTATGTAGAGAGATTGATATGAGCTGAATGGATGTATTTTTAAAAATTTTGATGACAACCCTATCTTCCAAAACATTGGAGTAATTTTTATAGACGACTATATTGTAGAATGTTAAAATTAGCAATTTAAACTGGAATTTCGAAATTGCAAAAGTTGATGACGGAGGATGCACAACATATGACACAATCAGATATATAGCCGTTTCATGTTGGGACCAAATTCAACCGAATTCAATGGTTTCTCTGCGGAAGAATTTGGAAATCTCAGTATGTTTCATCTTTGGCTTCTTAGATTTTCATTCTCTAGTTGCGAAACTGCTTTAGCGCGAGAACTCCTGTGCCTGTGTAGTTTTGTGCCAATTACACCACGCTTTATAATAATATGCTGCTTCTAAAAGGCTTTATAATTGAGATATATTTATATCTTCCATTTATATAGACACTAACAAATGTGCCGTAGTCATTGGCTTGTTAGTGGTTGAGAGAGCGGGTGCAAAAATTGTTGAATGCTGAAAATGTAAAAATCAAAGACAGAACTCATGTTCAAGTTGTACGCACTATGTAAATATGTTAGCTTCAAGTCTCATAAGTGGGCAGATGAGATGTGTCGGTAGTGGGATCTTATCAGGTTACCGTAAAGTACAAGAAAATGCAAATGTTACAATCAATTGGTTCGCACGAATGTCGATGTGAAGTAATGAATTCATAATACATACTGTTGTAGTAGTACTTAAAATACAAAGTCAAATATATATGAGACTAGCATGAAGAAAAAATAATTATGACCTTGCCTTTGATCTTTCGATCTTTCTATTCTGATGACCCATTATTACCTGTCGTGCTCCATCTGTATAAATCCGTGCCTTCCTTCCTGACTTTTGTTGTTGAGGGAACTCATAGTTCTCTCGGTCGTGGTCCACACAATCCACGACAAGTGGTTCCCAAACCGTCCGTCATCATCATCATAATCGATTGCCAGACTCTGACGTACCCACCCACATTTCTTACAGAAAAGTTTCCTGCGCCATAGACCGAATATGACCCTAGCACTCATTTCCCTTCTCCTAATTTCCTGCACCATGGCCGCAGTGCCCTGTTTCTCACTTCAAACCAACCAGCTCCAACCGCTGGATTTGGAAAAGTACTACCACGGCTGTTGGAATTGGACTGGGTGCCTTCCAGAGTCCTGTGTGGAGGAACGGAATTGCCACCCCTACTTCATGAATTATCGGCAGCTTCCGAGCCCCAGTGAATACATGCAAATGGTGCTGATAGCGCAGCGAATAACTGGCAACGGGACAGAGTCCCCGTGTGACCCCGCCTCTCCCTCCAGTCGCTATATCGCGCTGGGATTGTCACTGGAACAGAGAAAGACAAACATTGCAGTTGTTGAATGTTCCATGTCTCCCGTGGACCCGAATAGTACTCGCATTTTAATGGCATGGACTGGTTCTAATCACTACATTCGCTATGTAAAATGTCCAGACAGAAAAAGCATTACATTTTACAGTGCATAATTCTTACCCTCTTCACCACCCAATATGATCTTCACAGCATCAACTAAACTGCGTCGGGAGCTCCTTCCCAGCGGGTGTGGTTCGAAACTGTGATGTCCAAATTGACCTCAATGATAACCTCGTCTGCAAGTTTGAAATCAAAAAGCGATTCGTGTCCACACAACAAGTTTATGACGTGGACGCTGACGAGGATTTCGTTCTTTACCTCACGAGTGGATGCAATGTGTCTGACCTTGACCGTTAGTTAGCACCAGCTAAAAATCCATTTAAACCTAAAGTGATCCCCTTCTTGTATCTTTTACAAAAGATGCAACAATACTAATAAATTTAATTGTAGGTGGCTTTCAAAAAGGGGGAAAGCAGTATTCCACGGGGCTAGTGCATCTTCATAGAGTCAGGCAGGTAAAAAGTAAAAAGAAACAACGAGCACAATGATTGATGAAGTTATTTTTTTGCTATTATTGTCAAATTATTATTGTTGTTATTATTGTGTCTGTGTGATTGTAACCCTCCATCTTTACTTTGCATCTATCATATATAGACAACTGTGCTGAAAACATCGTTTCGAGTCCGAGGACACGCTTGTCTCATGATGTTCACTTGGTGTGTCTGCGTCCCAAGCGCCATTTTCTTTTCCAGATATCTGAAAGAATCCTTCGTGGACTATTCCTTTTGCGGATACCGGCTGTGGTTTGCTGTACGTCCAACCAAAGTTTTTTTTAACGAGATGAGAAACCGAAAATGACATTTTTGATAATATATTTTTAGGGTCACACTACACTAATGAGTATCGCTTATGCGTCATCCTTGTTGGCGTTACTTTTCATCCTTCAGCAACACGCCCTCCGCGAGTTTGCATGGCCGACCAAGCCCAGCGGTCTACTCCACCTGAGAATAGGGGCTGCAGCCATGCTTATGCTCTCCCTCCAAGTTTTCTCGGGGTGGGTTAGATTCAGTGGACGAAAGTCCAGCCGAGGGTTTGCCTTTTTCCACTTGCTAAACGGACTCTCGTGCCTCACACTTGCCTGTACTCGCACACGAAACTCAATTAACTCTTATTTTGAATTTTAGTGTTTGCATTTTTAGTTGGCCCTGTGGAAATGATATTATAATATTTTCAGATGTAAACGTTGGAATGGCATATTACAAGGGAATGCCATGTCGCATTGCATACTACACAGTCGGATGGGTGGTTTGGATGATAATCTGCCATCTTATGATGATGGTAATGCAAAATATGTATCATAGTTTCACCGCAGCTTATTTATTTTTAATTCCTGGTATAAACTACGTTAAAGATCCTGTTTGTATTTGTAAAGATTCATTTCTACAGTTTGGACAAACGACTGGGACTTTATTATAGCCGAGCAATGTATCCCTTTCCAATTCCTCCTGTAACGTTAGAAGACCTTCCGGTATCACACATTTAATAATAATAAAATTTATCCGCTTCCAAATGTGGATTTTGTCAAGTTTGCATCGCAAAAAATATTGAAACAACAGGGAATGGTCACGAGATTGCGCATTGTGATCGTCCACGTTATCGGATCCCTGACATTATACGCGGTGACTCTGATTGATTTTTTTGTCAACAAGAAGGGGTGCCCCTGTACTAGTGATTTTTGCAGAGATACAACTTCGCGAGGAAAGTAATCTAAAAAAATCAGAGAGTTTTAAGTAGGAAACCTCCTTGAAAAAAATAATGACTTTCAGTCATTGTCAACCATTATGATAATTCATTAAGTTGTTTTCTATGGATATATGCATGTTGTGACTTGATTAAACTGATAACACGGATAACACAGAGGCATTTCAATTCCTTCATTTTTTCAATCTTTGACCATACTTACATTTCAACCCGTAGGGTACCCTCGACAAATCTACGGATCCTAGATATACTGGAGTTTATAAATTTTTTACATCTGCATCAAAATTACACATTGAAGCAAATATTTCTAATTAATTCTCATTTGTATAACTCCCTCAAGTTCTCCTCAAGTTTTAAATGCATTTCAAAAATGCCAATCATACTGTGGTTAGCAGTCACGCTGATGACACTTGTTCACTCTACGTCCGCCAAAACCTTTGCACCATTTTTTAACTCCAACCCCTTGGGTAACCTCCGAAGTAGGCGAAATGTCGTGCCGATAGTGCCACTGGTGCCACCGCCACCACCAGTAATGCATACAGTGCGACGACCCTCGTTGCCAATCCAGTTGGACCACTACTGCAAGGAACTCCCATTCTTCCAGAATGTCCAGGAGGCCGTTGTTGCCACCACCACCTCGCCTAGGGTTGGCCTTGTACTCGATGGACGAAAGAAATCCAAACACGCTCCATGCTGTGCTGACTGCTCCACCGACGGCTTATCAGTACGACTACATTGTCGCAATGATGATGGACGAGAGGGGTCTCCCCTCTGGACACTTTCACCTCTTTCCATGCAGTCTCTCCCATCCACCGGAAAAGTCGGGAATTTGGAAAATAGGAATACACTGTACAAAGACGACGTCAATGCACAAGAGTCCTTGGGGAGTGCGTAATGGAGTAAAGGATTAGATTTGAATTTGTTATTACGAATCATAAAATTGATGATGGAATTATATTTCTCTGTAGAACACGCAATTTGCATATGTCGAGTCCAACCGAGCGACCAAACTGAAGCAAAGTTTCTTTTGGAGTTGGATCCCGGAAGATGGTCCACGTCCGCAGAAGCTTCAACTGAGGTAGTCCCATCAAATCACTAAAATAATAATAAAATTGGCGAGTTTGATTGCGAGTCCTGAGGGGTATACCACATGATTTTTAAATTTATCACAGATTTGGGTATATTAAAGGTTCGAAATTCTGGAGTGGGGCCCACTCGCCAGTGCTCGAGTTTAAGCATTTGTGGATATTCGAGCCAGCCGTGGGCAGCAAAGATGATGATGATACTGACGACGATGGGTTGGAAAACGATGACGAGTTTAACTGCTACCAGACGCCAGTGTCGGCGAGCTCCATTGGAAACTTTGCTACTTCCAAGGACCAGACGTTTATAGAAACCGATAGGAAGTTTGTGGAACATTTGAACCCATGGTTTATAAACGCGACTCTACAGGCCTCAGATACAAAGCATCACTTTAGCTCCACCACAGTGTTGCCGGGTCACACCAGAAAGAACAAGGTTGAAGCAAGTAAAATGTCAAAGACTACTAGAGCCCCACCGATTAAACTCCAAACAACTCCAGCTCCACCACCATCCCCTGCTGTGACTCCAAGCACAACTACTACAACAACAACTACAACAACTGCGAAACCTGCAGTCGGAGTAACTCGATTCCACTTCAGCTCGACAACTGTACGTCCCGGCGAGAAACGGAAAGGGGTAGTCGGGCAGCAACCCACTCCTGCAACTGCAACAACAACGAGCACCTCAACTACCCCTCCGACGACGACGACCAGGGCTACTTCCACGACTCCATCGACGACCACAAAAAAACTGCTGCTCACAACACATCATTTCAGTTCTACCACTGTCCGTCCTGGAGCGAAAAAGGGGCGCGTTGGAAAACGGAGATAGCGACAACGCCGCACCCCCAGCTTTAAGTCATGAAACAAAGAGAGAATTTGCCAGAATCTAGGTTAATCCAACGCACCTATTGTTTATAGCATGATGAAGTTTATGTATGGAATTTTTTCTAAAAAAAAACAACAAATAACATTGCTCTGATTGGGGTTACGGTGTTCATTTCGTTGTAGTAAAAACAGGTCTTCAAAATATTTAGGCACATGAAATCAATGACTCATTTTTTTCAACAACAAAACATGACGATATAATATAGCGAATAAGATGGTTAGCGATTTAGCGATGTGATGACGCAATATGATCAAGATCAGCAAGAAAAAAAAATTCATCTTAAAAGATTTTTTTTACTCTGCATACCCCTCCATGTATTATTTTTGTAAGCGCCTAGCTAAACTATAAACAGGAATTCCTGTTGTGGATCCTCTTAAAAATTCGACATCTTCTTACTATAGTATGCCTAATGTCGTGCCCAGAAAAACCCCAGAGAGATGCTGATGCTGCTGCTGCTGCTACGGTTGTTGGTTCCAGTTTTTTTGTTGTTTGGATAGGATGCTAAAAATTGGGAAACCCGTATTCATTGTTCATATTATGCCATTTTCTAAGAATATGCGCAAAGCATTAGCAGCTCTGCAATGTCAGTGCGTTGTTACTTCATACATTGTTCTGCAAATCATCATTATCATTAGCAATTGATAATAATAATACATGAAAAATCCCAAGCGAAGATGAATGCTGCTTTTTGTTCAGTGTGCACTAGCGTTGAGGTGGTCAATGCCACAGACTTCACCCACAGACATATTACATAGCTATCTATCTAGTATAGTATTTTCTGTCTCAAACACCTTTTTAACGTCAGTTTGTTATTGCTTGTGGACGAAGGCACATCAACAACATTAATACTCCCGCGTGTACAGCAAAATAAACTATATTACATAAAAATACGTGATCTTGTATGAACACAAATATTTCGGTGTTTATTGAACATTTCATATTAAAGTAGCAAAAAGTGTGAATACTGAAAGTAGTGTTACATGTGACAAAGTCAACTTCGCGTGGTTGTGTCACCCAACTCATCAGCCACCCACAACATGTCTGAAAATATTGAAAATCTGACCCGGTGGTTCGCCCCGGAAGCAGCAGTATTCGCCCTTTGTCTGGACCAAAGGTAAGCGATGACGAGGTGATTTATTTTGTCGCAATGAGGATGCTTTAGCTTTTCCCGTTCTGCAACAGGAGCTGGAACTAGTTCCAACATGTTTGTGAAAGTGTAGTACTCGATTAGCACATTGCTTTTGATCCCACCACCGGCTTCGCTTTGCTCGTTTTTACTGGACTGAGGTTGCGCTTGAGAGGGAGTGACTGAGGGTCCTGGAAGAACGGGATGTAAGACATTTGGAGTAGCAGACGGAGTTGGCTGAGTTGGGAATCGTCTTTGTCGGTACTCGTATTTCCTTGCAGCAACGAGGCTGGTACAAATCACCTGACATTTCGTCTGACTAACAGACTCCTTCAGTAGTTCCATGACATTTGGGCAATTCCACTTGTCAATGCCCTCCAGACTTTCAGCGTACGAAAAATTGTCAATACAGTCGACAGCCACAAGCCCAGTTTGCGAATCGTGGAGGAGCAGTTTTTGCAAGACGGACTCTCCTCCGTACCCCAGAGTCAAAAACAGTTCCTCGGCAGAGTAGCACCTGATCACGGAAATCCGGTTGAGATATGAAGATAGCTGCGGGAATTGGGCGAGAAGTTCCGGGACTGGTTGATTTATATGCTCTTTGACACCGGCTAGTTCCGGTTTACTGTGGCAAATGATGGAGAGATAGTTTCTGACATTGAACTTGCGTCGGGTGTCAATCAGCACTGCTTTTTTGTCTGGGTATTGCGTCACCAGCCTAAGAAATCCATAAAATATTAAAATAATCCTTGAAAGCATTTGCATACATTTCCCTTCAGTCGTAATCCCATTTTAACGGTTGTCCTTTGTGCAAAATATAAAAAAAACTGCACACGAATAAACCTCTTGCGTAGGAGAGCAATGTAGACTTAAGGTGACTACTAATTCGGCATTAAATTTTCTTGGATTTGCAAACTTGACATGCATGAGGAGGTACCTGATGCGTCGCGGTTCTTAATGCATGACGCGCACACAAAAAAGCCTCTTAACTTATTATTATTCTGAACTTCGACGTAAGTCATACCTTGCAATTAGGAACGTGAGTAAAAAGGATTTTCCTGATTGGCCGGGACCCTTAATCTCCAAAATTGTCCCAGGGTGAAGACCTACAAACGAGGGTGAGGTGCAGGTGTCATTAATGTTAAGTTGGAATCATTTGCTACCATCATATCTTTAGTAATGTTATTGAAACTAGGGAAAAATTTCTTGCCATTTGGGAAAAACCGATTGTCCAAATCCAACCGAGTTCGTGGTACTGGCTTCGGCAAATCATCGTCCAGTCCAGCAATTTTAGGCACGTGTCTTGGGGTGTATGAGGAACTGGATAATCTCGCATTTTTGCTGGCTCGTTCTGTCACACAAGTTGGATGAGCCTCCGCTTCAGCTCCCCGTTTTGATGAAGTAGCCATGCAAAAACCGTGATGGTTATATATCTGCCGTAGTAGTTTCCTGTTTCCAAAATAAATTTTCTTTGCATACCATGACACATTACAAAATAAACATTTTGTGGGTAACTAATTACTCATTCAGAAGACTAACAATACTATCAATATTTATATCGGATACAGGATGCAGGTTGACCACTAATTCTCACCATAAATTATTACCAGCGTATATTGCAGTTGCACTACTATATACTCCTGGTCTAGGACACTAACTAAAAAAAGATGGGCCAAGGTTACGTTGTTCTACCTTTCGTTCTGTAGCACACATGCATACTAATTGCCAAGTAGAAGGTTTGCAGGCACCACAAACAAGCCCCCCACATACACCACCATCACCACCTTACTTACGGTAACATCAAGAATCCACACAAAGATCACACAATGCAGCAGCGAGCTGTAATAAAGGTGAATGAGGCTTCACGGCTGAGAACAGCTTGTTTTAGGAAGGAATAAAAGATGAGTAACAATATACTAATAACAAAGGCTGCAAAAAAAGTGCAACTAGTGTTAGCTCATTTCTCATTACTTTTTGTCTTCAGTTTTTTCATCTTTCTGTTACTCACTATTAGCGTGAACGTATTTATTACTTAATACGATTGTTTATGCTGGGATCTCTTCATCAACCTATTTATATCATTTAAGGACAAACAAACGAATAATAAAAAGATCAGGAAAATGTATGATCAACAAGAACCAACTTTAAAGCTTGCAAAAAATGGTGGACAAGGCTGCTCATTATCTCAAGTTAAAATTACACATAATTTCTAATAGAAGAAACGTGTACGGAGATGATGATGATGGTATTTTGCTTTATGCATTTTTCCTTGTACTTACTTTAGTTAATTTTTGGAAGGTATCAAACATCAAGTATTTCTGGGATGTGTGAAATTAGACTACTCCGATAACATGCAAACGAACATAATGTCATATTTAGACGACAACAGCTTTCTGTAAGATATACGGTTACAATAAGTTTGTCAAAGATTGCCTTTTTTAATTTTGCATATTATTAATGTTATTATTGATATTGATATGATGTTGTCGAAAAAATAGTGTCGGACATCCTTACGTTTGCGTTTGTCTATGACAAATAAAAAAAGTTTGTCTATACGTCCGTCCACATGTAATTGCGCTGTTAGATTTGTGTTTGTATTGTATGTTATGGTACACTTGGTTCTGTTCAACAATTGGTACACTTTTTTCATTCAAGACAGCAGTAGCGCAAGCGCAGCGGCAGCAAAGAAACTGGTCATTTTGAAGGCCTACCAAAATAGGATGTGCCAAATATCTCGCATATGTGTCATAACCATAACACAACACAAAATCTTAAACTCATCTTAAAGCTGCGCTGCGCCTTCTCACAACAAAAAACCCAACCATAAATCATAATATGAAGGGATGGAAGNCAAAAAACCCAACCATAAATCATAATATGAAGGGATGGAAGGAAGAAGGGAGTTGCATAACGTAGTCAATAACAGAGGCATAAAAAAAGGAGAATAGAATATACAATTTTCTATGCTATGCCTAATATCATTCTCTGATAAATGTCAGCAGGAGGAGGATGAGGATTGCGAGAATATGAATGAGTTCAATGTTATGTACGCCCTATAAGATATAAACTATTACACGGTAATTACTTTTCATTTTCCCTGCTTGAGTACGTACAACCGTCGTAATAGTTGATGTACAACTCAAACAGGATGACTGACAATAATTATACTGCTACTCAAGTTGCTTAAAATAGCGTACAATGACAATGCGTAGTAGTTCAATGGAAATTATATAAGATATCATTAGAGTTAAGCATCGAGTCCGAGTTCCACGTGCCCCCCCACGCCATAGACGTCAACCAACATGCAAGTTTTTTTTTCATTTCCTGTTGTTGGTTTGCCTGCAATCAATCAATGCAATGCGGCATTTTTCGTGCTGCATGGTAAGGAATCAAATCCACCGAAACGCGTTGTGGAATCTTTTTCAATTTCTTATTTTATATAAAACGCGCTAAGAAAATTCCAGTAGTTAAGTACGATCTTAGATATTTATAATATTATATGGTGGACGATGTACACGTGTGTTCTGCTCTGGTGGGAGTGGGAATCAAGATGAAACTGATTTTTAACGAAAGTGGACTTGTAGTTACATGAAATAATAATAATGTTCGTTTTTCCTTATAATTGTACATAATGACTGTGCACCCCAATAATGTTTTCTTCTGACTTGGACAGCTGACTGACATTAAGTTTAATTGATGATGACTCA
This sequence comes from Dicranocentrus wangi, assembly GCA_036850665.1. Classification (NCBI taxonomy): domain Eukaryota; kingdom Metazoa; phylum Arthropoda; class Collembola; order Entomobryomorpha; family Entomobryidae; genus Dicranocentrus; species Dicranocentrus wangi. Next base: position 36,775 of record JAANSN010000871.1, read on the forward strand.
AAAACAAGAGTTTCCCGTTCAGACAGCGACAGTAATGAATGTAATTGCAAGTTGTACACGTGAGCCGTGAGCATTGTTTTTTGTTTTCCATGTCATATCCAAAGTCCATCTCAAATTAAGCTCATGAACCATTCACCTTTTATATGTTTTGCTTGTGAAATCTTTAATATCATACAATTCATTATAATTATCATTGCACCAATTTCGATTTTGGTTTGTCTCATTCCCTTTGCTCGTTGAAGCCTATCTTCATTATTGAAAATGGATACACTGGAGAATATTTTAATTGACCATTTCGGAGTATTTCGCAGACACGCGCACGCGCAAAAGGACGCCTGGGAAAACAGGGGACGTCATTTCCCTCTGGTTCCATAGTTTTTCCATATAATCATGTGAATATCATAGATTAAATCCAACCTAAGCATTTATGCACAATGCAAAACGACTAAAAAGTCTAGTATCAAACTTTGCAAAATATATCTAGTTAGAGTTAAATCTCTATAAGAATAAGGAACTATCCACAAATGACAGGAAAACACGAAAGGTAAAGAAAACTTTCGATTTGTTATTATATATTTTGATTTTCTCATGCAATCCCAAAATCCCATGCTACACAGATATGTAGGGATATACCACCACGCATGCGGCAATAAAAGCTACACGGTACGCGCTATACATATATATTAATATCCTATGCAATGCACACAGAGAGAGACGAGACAAGAGTGTTCCTCCCGTATTTTACCAAGTCAGTCATGTGAGTGGAGTGGGTAGAGCACACCTCTCTTGATAAAGTAAAAGTAGTAATGCTCATCTCCTCTGTTTGTCTGCAGAGTATGGAAGTGCCCAAAATACATGTGGTCGTGTGGTATATGGCAATGGAAAATCCATAAGAATAGGAGCGGTGGTGGTGGCTAAGAAAAGAATATTATTGTATGGACACTAATACATGTAACAATATTGCTTTGCTAGTGCATTGCAGCGGATAGAAAGGAATTTCGTTCGAGGTTCTCTCCTTTAATCCCAAACTCTCCTTTTACTATTTTAATACTCACCAGTTTAAGTTTGGTTGGACTCTTACAAAAAGGGATTTTCTTGAGAATGCTTAAACCACACTGTCACATACACCTTCCCCACCAGCACACGATGACACGACTGCTCGAAAAACCCATGTCGCAAACATAAAGACAGCCACATAGCCAACCATCATCACATTTTAAAGAGTGGACTTGTGCCGTGATTTAATAACCACTCTCGTGATAACATTGAATAAAAACCGCTGATTTGTGACGTGTCAAGAAAATTATCCTTGTGTCAGCAAATGAGCAAAGCATTTTGGCATTTACCAGTACGCACAAGCATAAGTGGTTAGGTATTCATCGAACGAAATCCTTCTTGCCTTTGTGCTATATGCATTCTGGAGATTTTCAATACTTATTAGCCAATAAACCACCACAATATTCTTTCTTACAATTAGTATGTGTATGGTGTATGGAGGCAAACTCTCCAGCGGAAAACTGTGAGCGGTGCACCGAGTATTTAGACTGAGGAGGAAGTTCGCTATTACTACATATTTATTCTGAGATTGGGTTTTTGCAACAGTTAAATTATAATATCATCGTCATTACTAGTCGCGTCACGATTTGCTATACAAGGAGAATAATTGTGTTAAACAATCCGTTTTTAAGTATAAAAAATTCTGCGCGTCAAACCACCAAAACCATTGTTTGTGTAATGTAATGAGTTATATCATTGGCAAATGTAGCAATGGTGAGTAGGAACAGCGTTAAAGATCTAAAAGCTGAGATTTCCTTTTGTAAGTGATGATGAACAGGAGCCAGGCGTGAATCAAGGTGAAACACAGTCAAAGTAGTGAAGTCTTTCGACTGAACCAGAGATATACCTAGTTTGCATCAGTCCAATCAGTCTGGATTAATACCTGATATTATTTTAGCAGGAATTTAACTGTTTTGTGCCAAATTCTAGCAAGACTTATTCCCGAGTGTGTGCAAATGGAAAAGTAGTAGTTTTTTAAAATCGGAGGTTTTTCGCCTCCAAAAGCCAGTAAACTAGCAACTTGTAGACTGAAATGCAAACCTACCCAATTTAAGGTGAACAAAGTGCAGTAGTGAAATATCGACCAATGTCACCACTTTCCATTAAATTCCTGGAATAATAGCAGTGCATCCCACTATCACACAGTATCATTTAAACATACAGAATACAGGCTCAAGTCTAAAAAATGGACAACAGGTAACTACTGATTTTATTTGATTAATGCAATATATACACTCATTTCTTCTTGATTCCTGCTACCGCTACCTCTCCCCCTACCATTTTAGAGTCAATGCTATGCAAAAATATGTACACTTTCATTCCAAACCTAGTAAACTTTCCAGTTTATTCGCAGCCACTTGCAGAGTTCGAGACATTTTCAAAAACATTTTCTTGTTCTGTGTCATCTGCAATCTGCACAAGTATAGGGCCTTATCCCCTGTCAGTTGACATTGACACTGATCGGAGGAGCGTGGAAAATGTCATTTAGGCATGGTGTATTATGGCATAAGCTGTCCATTGAGCAGTTCCACACTCGTCAAGTCACGTCTAATTTTAAAAGCTCATCCGATATCTTACGAAACCGTGTGCAAATTACACAAAATTACAATCATTCGATATTCGCCATGCCATAATAATCTCATAAAACCCATTATTATCCTGTATTGTGATACTGTGATTGTGTAATCCAAATATCCGCATCACCATTCATTTAAAATATTATAATTTTATTATTATTGACAAAAAAATGTGCACAAGGACACGCACAACACGATGATGAGTGTGTATTACGCAGACATATCTACTATGCAATAGCCAATAACAGCAACAATTTAAATCATTTACCTAATTAGAGTGAACAATTATTCTTTTAGCTCAATTTTTTCCTCTTCTCCCATCAATCCTATACTATAGTTTTTCAGGAAAACCCTTTGTAGTAAAAACTACGCAAAAAAATGTAATTTTAAGCCAGGTAAAATTAGCATGTGCTCGCATAACAAATTCTTATAACTACAAAGAAACCTACACACGTGTTTTTAAACTCCAATGAAATACATATGAACAAGTGTATTAAAAACATCATGCATGCATGAACAAATGGGCAAACAACAAAAAAGGAAATAAAAAATGCTTACACAAAACACCTTTGTTGATGTCCATTACATACTTCTCCGTCCAAAAAGAGTTCCAGCCAAAAAACTCTTGAAACTAAAACACTTATATTATTATTATCGTTGTGGTTCCTCCCAAAACTGGATCCCTCCTCCTCCTCCACTCAATGGAAAACTACTACAAAAACGTTGTTATTTTAACAACAAAGCTATCAATTTCACTTTCAAATGACACGATTATTAAAATTATTTTTTTACGCCAAACAACAAACACATTCAACTTAAATGTTTCCACCAGACAGTTCCTCCTTTCCTTTCCTCTTGAAATGATGCGCATAATACGACGATACTATTGGAGTTATTATGGAGGCACTCTGGAGGAAACTTTTTGGAGGATTTTATTTTCCACAAATCTGCCTAATAATCAACAAAGTTTGAAGTGAGGATGCATATGTATGTGAGGAAATACTTTGTTTTATCTAAAATGCAAACAAATGCACTTGTTTTGACGACTGCGACTGACTGACCCAGTTTTCCCGCAACTTTTTTTTGCCCATTGTGAGACAAAGACACTCAGTAAAACTTGCTGCTTTGCTCCTCCTCTTTCTTGCATCTTCTCGTGCGTCACGTTCGCAATAATAATTATGGCAAAATAATTTGCATATTTTGGCAATGATTTTAAAAGATGTGTAGACGACAGTGGTAATGGCAAATAATTTGCATATTTTGGCAATGATTTTAAAAGATGTGTAGACGACAGTGGTGGAGTAGTCTACTACTGCTGATGTGAGTGTGGTCGTGGTCACTACTCCAACTCCAAAATGGGCTTCTCTGCACTTTATCATCAATAATATATTATATGTGACGGTAAATAATATTTAGCATCTCCCGAGCATAATATTGAGGTGGAACAGGCAGGCAGGCACCTTTAATCAGTAGAAGTGGTTATGAGAAAAGTAGAGGTGGTGTGGTGGTTGCTTGGTGGTGCTTATATTATGTTATATTATAGCGATGTTGGCATAGGTTAGGGACGACGACGGGATCTGGGACACAGGTGTGAATCATGTGCTCTGGCCACCGGAAACTGTATATATATTATGTATGTTGCGGAATGGGAACATTTGTTTTAATAAGGGTAGGTAATCTAGTTGTTCCCACCATATTATACTCCATTCCCATCATATTCCTTCTCGTTTTAGTCCAGCCAACCTGTTTACCTATGCGCTCGTTTATATGGAGCAAGTGAACATAAGTATTTATATGCACCCAATGTTTTTACCTCTAGTTTTTTATGCAAACATTGGTGAAACACTTGACCAAAATGACAAGAGATTTAATGCATATTTTTTTTATTAAAATGTTAGGCGTGCAAGAAAATTATACCTGTGTATAGGTAACCCATGCAAATTTCAATGTGCACAGAGTTGTAATAATAACGATGGGTTTTAAAAGCGTATTTACATGGGCGGGTGGACCCATTTATTAGAGTTCTACTTAGTTCTTCTGGCTACCAACCTGCTATCAAAAGAATGCTTACCCTTTCTATGTCCTCGTTTGCTGTTTCGGTGGGGATTCCCCATCATAATGTGAAGAAGAATGATTTTTTTAAACACAGTGACTAGGCCACATTGTGTAATAATAAATAAAAAACATCCACCAACAGAAGCGAAAGTGACAAATACCCTGCTATACATAGATATACATATTATACGGGGTGGATTGTGGATGACATAAGATTTGTAAACAATAAGCGATTCCCAATGAATGGATGGCTCACATCACCACCACTTGGAGATAAATCTAAGCGCATACACATTCTCCCATACCTATATTATCTCTTCTTGAAGATTATTTTATGACATCACAAGCTCACACGCTGCGCTGCTAGCGCGGACACCTTCCTAATTGAGATTTTCAATAAAAAGGATTTGAAAAGGACGTAGGTATAATTTTAGCCCACTGCTATATGGCTTACACACATCATCGGAGAGATACGCACGTATCGTAAGAGGGCTGATGATGATCAAACTTTTCGACTAACTTGAACTAATCTGCAATATATGATGATGATGATCGTCAAGGGATTGGGATGCTTTATTTTTTTTAAGTTGAAAGCAATTCGCCATTTAATCCTATCTTTGCCATACAAGCGAGAGCGTGAGCAAATTCTTTGCAAGACGCAATATGCACAACAATATTATTTACCTACCCAATTTCTTCGGTAGCTACACAATACTCAATACAATCCAATACTCATCCAAAGAAAGCTCATTTCATATTGCTTTTTAGTTTAACAGTGTGATCTGTTAATGTGCAAAAATTTAATATGATCTTTGTGTGCATCTCATCTCATCTCCTCTTCAGCTGGCTTTCGCTAAACGAGCACAGTGGCAATGGGATAAAATATATTTTTTTAAAATATGTATTTGTCTGCCTGCACCCCAATGTGTTGTTCTTTTGCAGTTAAGTTAGCACAACAATAACAATATGCATGTGCAGTGCAAAATGGTAAACTATGTTCAAAAAGTGTACTTGCCGTATATCCTATATGATTATTGTTATTACTCCTCATCCCACAGCACCACTACTAGCACACAAACACAATGCAATACCAATTCCTGATCCTGAATCATCCTTGTTTTTAATAATGCATACTATGAGGTCTCCCTTATACGAACATTTTGGCTGGGGATGATGATTATTACAGAGTCATTCATGAACTTTTGTAGTAGTAGTATTTTGTGAAATAGTAGTTAAGTTAGCAGATTTGGATATAAGGCATATCACGAACGAAGGAGAGTTCTCGCATACGTATTCCCTCTTTATGTATACCTTTTTGCCAAAAAGAACGAAACTGACTGACGCTGAGATGAGGATTGCCTTTTTTACCTTTATGGTTGCGTACACACAGATATATGGACAGGTGCACAAATGCACGCCATTTCTATATAGTCCTTCGTGATCCGGCTGGTTTCTTTTCATGTTCGCCAGTTAGTCAGTTGAATACCAGCAGTGCATAGTGAAACTTACCGTTTTTCTACATCGCAGACGCATCCAATGCGAGCAGCCCTGTGCACTTCTTATTTTTTAAATATTCATTGAAAAGAGGTTGAAATCTGGTTTGACCTGCTGACGGATGCTTGAAGAAAAGGGAACACCTGCAATTTTCGTGGTGAAATGTGAAAACTTCCCAGAGGCGAATTGCAAAAGTTTTGATATAAAATCCGAAATTTTCACTTGTCAGAATTGGTTTTTTTTTGTTTAGAATGTGCCAAGTGAAATAACACAAATTTGTTAAAAAGTGAAGAATCGAAACTCTCATATGTTGTGTAGGGGTTCTGCATGAAAAAACTGTTCTGATCTAGTTGCAAAATGAAATTTGCTCAACATGATCCTCAATGACGGATTATTGTGTCGGACCCATAATTGGTCTGATTTTTATCTAGTGCCAGAGTCACTCTTCTGGTAAAAAAAATAATAATAAAAATCAGTTTCCCTATATCTGATCTGTGATCTGATCCGTGTAAATAGAGAAAATCGCGCATATCTGTGATCGCAGCTTATTACTGCCCTTGACCGAGTGCGGTGGTGGTGTACGGTATCAAAACGAAAACTTGTTATCGTTTCCTTGCGCCAACGCATTGTAATTCACATATACGAGCATATACCTGGTTCATTATTGGAGTGCGGTGTTTCTTTGGAACCTAAAGTGTGTAAGCTAAATGAGACCAGAGTTCAGCCCGTTTCGTAGTAGTAGTAGTGGCGCAAAGTGGTTTCACTGAGAACCTCCT
>JAANSN010000872.1:0-36579 GCA_036850665.1 Dicranocentrus wangi
ATAATGTTACTACTCAAGTTTTTTTTGTATAAAACCCAATCCTTTTTAATAATATATCTATCGGTATATATTATTTTTTATAGAAAAAAACAATGTATACGTTTCTTTTTAAAAAACGGAACATTTGTGTTGAACGGATTAAGGGAATCGAGGAGTCATCGAGTCGGGAAAAAATTGGGGAGATATTTACACACACAATATGTATTTCACGTAAATTTTTTCATCTTGTCTTTCGAAACACGAACACGACAAAGTTTTTTGGATTATTATCGGCAGTTGCACCTGACACAACCACCTCGTTATTGGGCTCCCTCCTCAGAGGGAATTTTGACCTTTTTCCTCGGCAAGAAATGACAAGAAAATGCATTCTGGCGGAGAATGGCTCCCATTTCACCACTTTAATTAAGCCATCCCTCAACGAATTGCGCACATTGCCCAATTTCTTTATTAGTTTTCCTACACATGTTCCTCCAACACTCGTCGCTCGTACGTACTCGTGGCTAACTCACATAATCACCACGATAATTGGCCTTTTTGTTTTTTCTTTTCTGAAAATGTGTGTGTTGCGATTGCGAGAAAATATAAGACTAGGCCGTTTAACAGACTTTTTTTTCTTCCTCAGCTAATTCACCTCGCGAGAAAATTATTGTCTTTGAGACTATTTTTTTTATATTTTCTTTGGTGTTGGTGATGATGAGGACCGTGATGATTACATAGTGATTGGTGATAGTTTTACAAAGAGAACGAAAGACAAAAGGGAGAATTGAGTGAAAAAGAGTAAAAAGGAAAAGAGCAAAACCATGTAATATTTATTGACTTGATGATGATAAGAAACCGAGTTGTTGTGTGTGTACATAAGGTTGTGTAACGTGTGAAGCTTTTATTTGGCTCCTGCCATCACACCACCTAACTAACACTAACACAAAACCTCACTTGTCCATTGTAAATCTTTTTTCGAAAAAAAATCCGAGTTACATACGCACGCACACACATTTTTTTCTTTTCCTTACATTTTAGCCACCTATCCAGAAACATAATCTGGTTGTAATAATAATACAAATGGGAAAAGACACGAGAAATGTAAAAAGAAAATAAAAAAAATAGGTAGCTTCACAATTTTTTTTTCGGCCATAAATCTTTGGCAATTGCTCTAAACAAACACCCTCACACTTTTATTTTGACCGAATTACTGAAAAAAAACGACAACGAATTTGAAACCGAGGAGAGCAATCCGGGAATATAATGTGATGCATTTATCTTCATGTGATTTTCATTTTGTACCTCGAACGACGAACGAGAGCCGGGTGCGTTTCTCAAGTTGCATTCTCGCAAAGTCAAAAGTCAGAGGCAATTTATTACGTCACTTTTCCTAAAAGCGAAAATGCATTAGGGAAAAAGTACATTAGTGGATATATAGGCTTATAGAGGCTCACAAGTTTCTCCTTTTTATACCCTATTGAAATCTCTGTTTGGTTTTTTTTGGCAAGTTGCAAAACGGAGAAAAATCAAATCACAACGGGAACGGGACCATTTTCGTTTATTTTTTTCGCAGTCGTTTTAATGGACTTGATGAATTTTTGAAGTGTGTGGAACCTCCGACTGAAATTGCAAATTGCAAATGGTGTTGTGTCTATGTCGTTTCGTAGGCGAGAGGGAACAGTTGGAGATGAGCAGGATGTAATTTGTTTTTATGAGATTTTAGTTGCCTCGAGGAATTGTAATTGAGTTGTATGTTATATGGGATGAGAGAGAAATGGAGGCTCTTTCCAATTTTTTTTTTCGTATGCAAACAGCGGATGGGAAAACAATGGGAGAATATCTGGCTAATTAGCTGCTGGGATTGTGTTTTGTGATATGTGATCGGATCAGGATTCAGGATTCATCTCGCTCGCTCTGAGAGTGAACTGAACCTGCTTTTTGGTCGAGAGAGAGGGTGCATAAAACTAATTCGGTTTAGCTTGCAGCGATCAAGGTGTAGATTTAATTGTAAAGGCTAATCATGATGATACGAAGGCAAAGTGCTGGAGACCCTCTCAAACTTGTCAATAATTTTTTAAAGAATGGGATACAGAACGTCGGGCGAAATATATATTAAATTCATGGCCTGAAACTGCAAAAAAAGTGTAATCCACCAGAGAGAATAGTCCGGTTGTTGCAGCTAGTGGGATTAGTTAGCGTATTGGCAAGTTAATGACGCGAATGAGTTGAAGAAGGGAAGAAGGCGAAGGGGATGAGGAAATTGGAATCCCCTACTTTCTGCCCTCCAGCCCGAATCTAATCAGCTGAAATGAAATTTTCTACTTTTTCTGTAGCCGCTCCTCCTCGCCTTGTTGTTTTGTTTTCTTCTTGTTGTGTATCAGTACTCTCGGTAATGATGATTCTTTGATGTGGAATCACCAGAGAAAAACGAAAGAAAAAAAAATGGGAAAGCTTACAAATTTTTTGTGACCCCATCCATCTTCCGCACTTAACGGGCCCTGTGCCGTTGGCCACTTAAAACGCACAAGTTTGACAACTGACTGATAGCAAATGAGCACACAAAAGCGAAACGTAGAGTTGGTTTGGTTTGGTTGGGGCTGCCGACGAGGTGTGTGTATTCACCGTGAATGGTTGAATGAGTTGATGCATCGGAGGAAACATTAGTTTCTCTGGAGTAAAGTACGAGAAATGGAGTATTAGTAACAGAGGTTAGATTATTACGGACCGTTGCGCTTCCCTGAGTCCGAATCCGAACGCAGGGATGATGATGATGATGATCATGTTTTGCCAGTGGTAAAATCCATTTTCCCCGAAAAAAATATAGAGAATACTTCGTCTGTTGTAAGCCAGCTCAGCGGAGCGAATACATTAAATCCCGAAAGGAATCAAGTGTTGTGCACTCCGCTCCGTCCGTCCGTCCCGCCGATAACTCCCGTTAAGATCATCATCAAAAATTGGACCTTGAAATCCGAATGGCTGAGTGCAGAAAGTAGTGCAATGCAAAAGATGGGCTGAGAATGAGTGAGCTGCATTGGCAGTAAGTCGATGTTATTAAAGGGAATTAGAAAACATGGGGGATGAATTTGATGTGGTGTGATGGTGCAAGCCGAACGAGCTCCATGCTCATCCATCCGTACCCGCAGCCCATCACGTTGCCCAACTCCCAACTCTGGATGGACGGATGAGGAAAAACGCTACGGATGGACGAATGGATGCATTTATAGTTGGCGAGAGAGAGAGAGAGAGAGAGAGGGGCATTGCATTTCAGGGTGTATCCTGATGTATGGATGAATACATATATATTTTTTATCTACGATTATATCATCATTCTCATCGTCCCTATCATCAGGGAAGCAAGCATGCATGCCATGCATTCCATTTGGCAGAGAGAAGAGCAGTCACCAACCATTCTTCCAGGGGGAATGCATATGTAGGAAGTTTGTCTTTTTTGGAAAATAGAAACATTATTGCAACTGCACCCTCATCCTCATTATATTGCTCAAGAAAAGTCCAAGTCCCTGGGTAGCCAGTAAACTGATAAAACTTGCTCATTTTGCTAAATCTCTTGGTTATTACGTGGCCTCGTGTGGATTCCCTTTTGGTGTTCGGAAAGACTGGGAATATATATTTATTCGTTGTATACTTCGGTTCAAGCTAAGCGTAAAAGTTATTGTGCTATCTATGCTACGTAGAATCACACGGTATATGGCTCTATGCATTCTATCATCGTCAACGTTTATCAAAAGCTCTGAATGCACAGTATCCGTTTTAGAGACGGTAGATACCGTAAGATAAAGAAATGTAAGGAATTTTAATGTCTGCGCATTCCATTGATAAAATCTACCCCTTTAAAAATAATCGAACATATTCTCCCTTTGAAAAATCAAAAAAGTGCTCCACCTACATTTGGAACATTCCAGGCAGACTTCTCTCTTTCTTCAATGATGTTCAATAAAACAAGGCGAGTGATGTATAATAAGTTTGAGAAAAAAGGTGTCGGCACAACATCGCACCGCTCTCGCACGCACACCACCACCGTGCATTTCGATCTGTCTCTAAACTCTACACTTCCCTTCCGTTCTCTCTCCACAGATGAGGATGATTAAAGCAGTATCCGTACAGTTCTCAACTAATTATTTTTTCGAAAGCGGGTGGGCTACGGCGGATTAGGACGCGAGTGTGATCTCGTGAGAAATGCAATTATTCCACTTTGGCACAACGTAATCATTTCATGAATAATCCGATCCGATGCTTTTCAAAGAAATAATGGGAATCACCTCATTTGCTCATCATCATCAGCTGCTCGAGTCTTTTTGCATCGAGAGAGAGAGAGAGAGTCCTCTTGCTCGAGAAAGAAACGGTGAGAGGAATGCACAAATTGAACGGTGGAGGAAAAGCCCGAGATTCCTGTGTATCACAGGAGCAGGAGCCATTCCCGGCTCAGAAAATGAGAACCTCATGAGATTTTTTTTTGTCAAGAACTTTATTTCAAGAAAGTTGCTCTCTCTCTCTCTCTCTTCTCTTTCATTTTGGCAGCTGCTACATCTGTCTTGCTCCCAACTCCTGTACACACACACACACAGACCAAGTGTAAGAAGTCGGGGAAGATTGACTCATGCAGACATTTCATGCATGCTTGCACCTCTGTTTGCATGCCTTACCACATGCATCTCCGGCCCGATCTTCCCATTCTTCCGATCACATCATCAACCAGCAGCAAGCCATCCATCCCGACCATGAGGATAAAGAGAGGAAGATGCATGCTCCCAGATTATCCGTTTGGAATGATATTGAGCGGAGTACATTTGCTAGAACATTAGTTAAATTTGGCATATTGGCAGCCGCCACAAATATACAAGAGCATAGTGCAGTGCACACACAGTCATGTCGTGTGTGATGAGAAAAAATAGAAAATGAGATGCAGATACCTCAAAAGAAAAAAGTCACTGGTTGAAAAGAAAATTAAAGTCGAGTCTACTTTGAAAAAAAAGTTGGCTTAAATGAAGCCAACAAAATGCACAACTTTTTTTTTCTTTTTCATTTTAAATATATTTCTTTTCAGGGTAAATACCAATTACATTTGATAAGGTCAGGTTACTTGTTTGCGAGAAAAACAAAAATAGAGCATAAAATGGTAGGGTGATGGTGATGGTGATAGTGTTATTACTGTCTATTTTGTTATTATTAGTTTGTTTCCAAAAAGTGATTCTCTTTGGGATCATTACAATGGGCTGGATCAGTGTAGTCGTCAGCCTTGGCAAACATTTGTAGTTGGAAAATCTCCTCCTTTTGTGTGTGCAGTGCAGGGAGAGTCTGAAAATCAGATTTGAAGGAATTACACTACCCGAAAAGAAAAACACTTCTTTTTGGTGGCGGAGGAGGATTCAGGCAGAATGATTGGGAATGAATCGGGAATAATTGAATGTTCTCCAAGTTTGTTTTGTGAACCAGAAGGGGGATTTTTATTTTGGAATAGGAGGGAAAAAACACCCAGCAATCGACTTTTCTTCTTTTTTTTCAAGGGGAAAAGTGCATTAAAAATCCTGGCCATTTGATTTTGACTGAAACAGAAGGGAAAAAAAGAAGTAAAAGCTGGTGGCTTTTTTTTTTGAGTAGTTTAGCTTTTTTGTCTCCCCTCAACCACTAGTTTGATGGTCCTCCACCTCCTCCTTTTGTTTCTCCTCTTTCAAGACCAACTTCACACCAACTTGTCAAAACTCAAAAATTAACTGTTTAATTGTGGATAATGAGGGAAATTACAAGTTGGCTGGGAGGTACGATGCGACCACGGAAAACACTCTCTTTAAACTTTTAAGATTTTCCCTATAATAGGAGGAAAAAAGCACGGCAAAATGAAATATAAAAAAAGTTTTCCCCCTTATAAACATGAACACCCGTAGTAAGTGAACTATAAACAAAGTAGCTGACAATAAAACTGGGGAGAATAAGAAGAAGGAAAAAAAACTTTGTAACTTTGTTTTGTATATTCTTTATATACTTTTTTTGTTTTGGAGTGTGCTCACCAAAAAAGGGGACCATCTTTGAAATGATCTTTTTACGAGCAATTTTGCGAAACGTAATGGCTCTTAGCTCTCCGTTTTTATTCCCCATGTGCAAATCATAGCAGCCTTTTATAGGCCCTGCTCTTTATGTAATGGCTCATGGTATGCGTCTCTCCCTCTCAGAGTGAGCGACGGGCAACCGAGAAAAAAAATCTTTTTACAAAATCACATGCATATACCCACAATTTTCTTTGTCAACCTCCGAAAATCTTTTTTCTTCTTCTTCTTGTCGGCGACCTAAAACTTTATTGGGGAGAGAGAAAAACACGGAGATTTTCATGTACAATTTTGTTTTCCCGACTCTTGTATCAGCAATAGCGGCAGTAGATAGCTATCTCTCCGAGTGGATTCAGTTTGTGTGCACTAAAACTTGCATCAAGTCAAGGAGGAATGAGCAAGGATTTTCACAATGGTCATTTTGGGCAACCAAAATCGGACCTTGGTGGCCCGTTTTGACAGCTTGCCGAGAGCCGAAATGGCCTTGCTTTACAAAGAATATATATATATATATATCCTGTCACCCTTCCTCCTCCGCTTTTATTACTCCTCTTCCATAATACACTGCTACTCTCTTTTGGAGACTTTTTTGGGGATTGTAATAAAAATCAGAACCATGTACACCTTCCAAAACCAAGCTGAATTTTCCGCGTGCATCATTCCATTCCATACATTTTGTTATAAATTCCAAGAAAAACAAAACCTGCTGGAATATATTATACATTTCACGATTTTTTTTATTTATGCAAGCCCGCTTCCCATGTCCATCGCCCCGTCGTCATATGTCAGTTGTGTTAAAATCTTTATTTCCCAGAGTGATGTTTTGATGATGCTAGTTGTCTGTCAATATGTTTGCTGGGAGAGCAGCGGATATGGGAACACAATGTCTGTGACTTTTAATGTCTTATTAGCAAACAATACAAGAATAATTTTGAAATGACTCCTCATCCTCCTTTACTACAGAGGGAGAGCGAGAACGAGCGAGCCCTAAAAGGGGTTAAAAGTGTACAAAGTAATATGTTATAATGGCTTAAAGATTCTGTCTTGGTAGAACTACGTGACTAGATTTGGATATTAGACTACCTTTGACTGCATGCACATAACAAAAACCCTATGAATCCTCTCTCTCTCTCTCTCTCTCTCTTGGAGGCAAAGATGGTTGATGAAATGTTCAAAATTCAAGACACAGATTGGAATGGAAATGAGAAAAGGAGAAAAAAAGGAAGCAAATGCAGAAAAGGGATATATATTTCACTTCGGTATGTAGCATATATTACACTACTCTGCCTCGTAATGATGGTTGCATTTCAAAAAATCAATGTGGTTCCGTCCGCCACGGCACATGTGAGTACAATTGAATGAATAAAATTATCTATTTGGGAGGGCTACTCTCTAGCTCTCTCTCTGGATGGAAGCGCATATTTTTGCAGTGGTGCACCCGGGTGAAGTCTAGTAATAATGGGGGGATATGTTATGTTGCATAATCAGCTTTACAGGATGATGATGACGAGGATGACGACGACGAGGAGGAGGATGATGAATCAGGCTTTTAATATCTTATCCAGAAGTTCCAGTGAAAAAAAATAAAATGTTGTTGATGCTCTGTGTGGAACGAAACGAACGAATTCGTCATGGACTTCAATATAATATTTGACTCTGGACTCCATATTATTATATATTTATTCATGTATTTGACTCCAGCAGCAGCAGATAGATAGGCTGCTCCGCCTGCACTCACTTTTTCCAGGCTGGAATGAGAATGACTTGCAAAGGGGAAATGGGGAAAGGGCGGATGTAGAAGATATTAAATGCTTGCCTGGTTACAACTATCCGAGTTTGTTCGTTTTTTTCCTTTCTGCTGGGGAGCTAGCTGTCATGAACTTGTTTTTTCTGTCCGGAACTGCCACTGGAAATGTTATTTTGTAAGGAATGCATAATATGGAGCGGGTCCCATTGTCGTTTCTTCCGTGGAACCAGGGGAAAAAAGTGGAAATGGAGGAAAATGTTTTTTGCATGAATTTTCCTTTTTCCAGTAGTGGTCGCTGGTGAAAATGTTAGACAGCAAGTTAGTGTGTCCGTCACTAGCATGTATTTTTTGTTGGGAACGGGAGCACTACTACAACTACGGATATTAGGTTTTTGGACCGATGTCGTCCTCCTCTCTCAAGACGGAAATGAAAAGTCAGGAGTTGAGGAATCCGGAATGAGATGGGATGGCCATTTTTGGGTGAGCTACGCATCCGGACTACCCTCGTCGCTCCTCATCCTGATATGGCTGATGCGGAGCGAGAGTTGAAAAGATGCGATAAAAAAGTATTGGATTGGTGGACATGGTAGTGGACGACGCGACGTGGACGGGCGGCGAATAGGGGATCCACTCACTTTTTCCCTTCTCTCTCCAGTTGCATTGCATCGCCCAGTAATCTTTTCCTTTTTTCTGCTGGCAAGATTGATAAGTCCCTTGACCGGAGCAGTATTTCATTTTAATGGGGGAGCTACACACACACAGCACCCCAGATTCCATTAGATTGTTTCTTTCCGAATTGTCTGCAAATGTGAATGTGGAGGATTGTATTGCAGCAGCAGCAGCAGGGAAATGCATGCACCGAGTCCCCAAGTCTGCCATGGGCTGCTCTTAAGTACACAAAACTCCAACTTCAACTACTTAGCTTCTTACAACAGCAGAGAGGTAAAGTAAAATGGAGGAAAAAAGGCAACTTTTTTTTCTCTCTCTCTCTCTTCCTTACAAGCAAACTGAAACCTAACGTGTTTTTTTTGTTTTCTTGCACAAGACATTCCATTAAGTTGAGTGCATATAGCGAGAGGCTAAAGTAAGCAAAAACACACACTTCTTCTTTTTTCCCTTTCCTATCGTGTCTCTGTATTCCACGGCACGAACTACCAATCTATTCCAGCCAGTTAGCCAATATTACTTGGAAAAGCTATCAGGGCGAAAAAAAGTCCGGAATTTCCATTCATAGTCAGGAACTACGAACTGCGAGTCAGGTTCTGAAAACAGTAGAAAAGTAAACAGAACCAAGAGGGTAGCCTATTCCACCAGGTCTAGAAATACCCACCGAAGGAAGAAAAAAAATTCTTTTGGGAAATATCCTCATCCTCCTCTACCATTCCATCGCTGTATACATTGTTTAAAATGAAAAGGGTAAAATATTCATTTATTGAAAACGCATGGAGGCTAAGACGAGGACCAAGTCAGTCGAGACAAGAATGAAAATTTTCAGATTTAATAACATTGGAGGGGGACGGAATGGAGGGATAAAGCAAAAACGAAAGAAAAAAACTCCTCTTTTCGTTTTTATCCAAAACTGGGATATAGTATACGTGCATGATATAATGATGACATTGGATTTTCTTCCCCAGTGTTTTTTCTTCTACACTACTGTTGTGCGCCCATTATGGCAACATCCTAAAATGGATGGGTGCATCTCGGCTCCGTTCAGATACGGATGCGCGGAATGATAGTCATCATCATCTTGATCAAAAAAGCACGGGGATAAAATAGCAGTGTCACTTTTTATAAAACGTGTCCTTAATGAATGATGCTGGGGACGGAGGAATATATATGCATACGAGCTAGGATGCAATGAGTGAAAGGGATGATGAGGCTGTGCAGTAGTTGCAGTCGACGAGTCTGCTCTCTTCCTTTTTCCAAAATCCAAGCGAGAGAGAGAGAGAGAGAAGATCCCGGCTGAGTCTAGATTAGGATGGAAAAGCGCGGGGTGTGACGTTGTTGCTAATTAAATTTGTCGCAATGATTTATGATGAAAACCTCTTTTCTTTTCATCCGCGGAAAAGCGTCGGGCGACGGATGGATGAAAATGAGTCCGTCTCCCAGTCTCCCACTAATTTTATAGGCAACTTTTTAGCTCAACCAACTCAACCCTCCTCCTTTTCCCGTTTTCAAAATTACTTGTGAAAATCTTTCCTGCAATAATCGGGCTAGAAGAAGAAGGACTAACTGTAATTCCAAGAGAAAAAAAGTTTTTAATTCCGTTTCCTCTTCCAAAAACTTTTGCTCCAGAAAAAAGGGGATTTTTTTTTCTAACCAACTTTTTGGCTCAATCCGAAAAGTCTTGGGAAAGTAATTAGAAAGAAAAAAAAGTCCCTTAAGGAATGCCCACCACCGCCAGCCACCCTTGCAGCCAGTCTCCAGGAAATATTCCCTAAAAATGTAGTCTGCTTTTGGGCCAAAAATAACGAGGTTTAGCTTGGGCTCAAATAATATCAGTCCTTTTCCACAGCTTGGAAATGTCATTTCAACAACTTCCCTTTTGGATTAAAACTTGTGTCCTTCCTCCTCCCCTGTCAAAATAAATTGTAGCTGACGCATAGTCCATTTGCCAAAAGTCATGTTGATGACTTCGTCGGCGGCGGCGGTGACGGGAATGACTGGGACCAGCAATTCTAATTTTCTCCCGAAAACGTTTGCAACTTTTTCATGTAAAATAGTGTACATGATTTTCATGATTTGATTTCAACTCGCGATATACACCTCCTTGTTTAATCAGGGCCACGTGCTTTTTCCTCCATTTCTATAGGCCTGAGGTTACGAAAAAGAAAATTGCTCTTGTAGAATATCACCGGAATTATAATAATTTTTAGCAGTGTTTACAACACTAGTCACAGCAAAAGCGTTTTCGGTTCACTTCACTACCGAAACCTAAACCATCCTTGCTTTTTACGCATGTCTCCCGGTAAATATATATATATATCGTAATAGGATCACGCACATAAAAACAACACGACAGAGCGACAACTACAGCATGCATAAACATTATCCCACTCGCCATCATGATCGTCATCCTCATAATAAATATCGCCAACTTCTCAGCCTTCCTTCTTCTGCATAACTGGAATGAATAATAATAATATAGAATATTGCTCGCAGCAAAGCCAGTTTTTTCCCCTGCTCCCTTTCCACCACACCACCACCGGGACATGTATAAAATGGTTGACGAGCGACGAGTAACATTCGCTTTATGGCGAATTTCCGGATACATGCACCAAACCAGCCGCTTACCTAATTTACAATGTGACATGAAACAAATGGCAGTGGCTCATTGACAGGAGGCCCAACGAAACTTGGGAGCTGAAAAAGGCAAATAGAAAAGGAAAACGACACAGACTAGTCTTATAATTTGATATTCATATTATGCGGGATAATAATATTAACCGTCTTGGTGGAAAACAAAAAATTTACCCCGTGGGCTCTTCTCTCTTTCCCGGCGTGTGATAAGCCAAGCCATTCCCAGAAATCTAGCTGGTTCTGGTTGGTGTATAAATATAAGTAGCTCGAGCTGGAAAAGAAATTGCGATTTAATCGTTGTTTTCCTCTTGAAAAGAAAAATGCCCAGCTTGTGAAATATCAGGCAGGAGACGGAGGGGAATATATGGGAGCTGGTGGTGGTGCGGCGGGTGCTAATATTAGCTGGGGACAAAATGTACAAGTCATGTTTCAGTAATATTGCATATCAGAGACATTATGGAATGGTAATATATATATATCGGGGGGAAAAGGAGAAGACAACACCGGTGTCTGATCACACCATCCATCCCTATAAAATATATATGGAGAGCAAGATAGCATCTTTTTGGGAATACTTAAAAAGAGTGGAAAACAGTGTGGTTCGTACAACTGCTTCTGAAATATTCATGACGGTGATGATTCCTCCCTTATAATTCCGGCCTGGCTCCTGAGTGACTTTTTGGGGAATTAGCAAGTATTGGCATTGGCTCTAATTCCGTGTAATAGGATTTCCTCCAAAATAAGGTAATAATATTCAGTGACTGGTCTCCTCCGCTCCGTGTGTCACTCGGCGGAGTGTATTGCTGATTCGAGCCGGGAAGTATAGGCGTTTATACATGATGCATGACGGCTCTTATAACATTATGTAATTACATCAGAGGAGATGGAAGCAGCACACTCTGTGTGAAAACTTAATTCCTGTCACTTTCCCTAATATTATTACATATTAAAGGTCGACGGCTTTCGGAGTGAGCGAGAGGAAGGAGGAAATCATCGTATGCATGCACCCTCCGACTCCATGCTTTCCATTGTTTCAATTCAAATCTATGGAAAATAGATGAATTTATTCATATAGTAGGAACAGTGTAGTCTACCTGACTGAGCTAGAACATAACACACTTCATAAAACATGGATTTTTTCCCAATATTAAAAGGCTTCAGGAGAAGACGAGGAGAGAAAAATGTGAATTAGAGTGAGTTTTACATGGGAAGCGCGTCTGATGTGATGTAATGCATATTGATTTGCGTTTCAACACATTATTACACCTTCCCCTCTGCTCACACCGTTAATGCTGCACACGTTCTAAAAAATTTTTTTCTTTGCCTGGATCGTACATTGTGTAACAGTTTTTCACGTCGGAGCATAACACACACACACCTTGTATTTTTAAATAATGATAGCCTCCGCTCAGCAGCTCCACCAAAGTTGGGAAATTTTAGTCGATTATTATTTTGTTTTCTCCCGGGTGAAAAAATAATCGGCTGAATTATGTTGTGTAAAAAGTCCGATTTTACAAGAGCCCCCATTGTCACTTATTCGGACCGTGCAGGCGGGCAAGGGTTGATGTTGAGCAAGGGGAAACAAGTGAAACGTCAATCACCCAATCTACATATTTCACAAGCTAGTAAAATATATATAATGTGGATGAGCAATATACATACTTACATACTTTTATATATATTTTTTTGCACATTTCCTCACATTACGCTCCATTAGCGGTGGTTCGGATGCCCATTACGGATTAATTGTGGGGGAGAGTACACTGTATGTTTTACCGGGCCGAATTTTTTCCGTGTTTCCAAATAAGACGCTGTTGTTTTTTTGCACACGAATTATTCGCATATGGCGAAACAATTAAAAAATACAGAGTCGGAGGGGTTTCACATGCAATTTTTGTGTTTTTTTTCACCCAGCTCATATAACCGTAGCAGAGTTATGTACAGTTAATCCCGAATAAGAAGGTAATGACAGCCGGAGTGAGCAAGCTTTTTGGTAATCTTGCCTCTTATAATCATGTTACAATGATGCGCATAATTACTCGCGAAAGAAATATATATAAAAAGCGTGTACACAAGTTGAATATATTTCTTCGGATGATGCATAATAAGTTGTGAGCATGCAAAGGTGCACATGTGTGTGAAGACCACATTAAAACGCATTGTTAATTTGAGCTTTAGACTAAAAGGGAAACGCGAAAAAATTTCCAGGTATATTTTTTCCATCCCTCCATACGCATACATACCCCATCAACTGTGGTTAAATTACTTTTTTTTGTTCATTTACTCTTCTAGGATTTTGCTGATGATGATTACAAAAAAGGAGGAAAAAATTGGGTAGGTATTAAAGGATTTTTTTCTCTATGTTACCTTGAACCTTTCTGTATGATGTTGATGTAATGTGAAGTGAAACAATTTCATTTATATATTTTTCGCACTGCACCCCTTCTCTCCAACTCAACTAAAAAGCTCTTCTTCTCCTTCTCCTTCAACTTCTTATTCTTATTCAAGTTCTTATTATGAATCCCATGTTTAGTAATTTAGAAAAGGGTAAACTGCTATGATTACGATTGAAAACTGTGAGTCGGCAGGCTGGCTGGTTGGGTTGGTTCGTTATCGTTGTGGTTTTCCAGAAAAGCAAGACTGCTTGCCGCCATCCACATCCTGGCTAAATTAACTAGAAAATGAAAAACCAGTCTTTTGCATTCTGAACACAGATTAGAAGAAGAAGAAGAAGGAAAAAATACATATCTATGCACCCGAACTACTTTTGCTTGTATATATTTATCAGGAGGGGATCTGAAAAGAAAATGGGGATTGATTATTGTTATTATTATTATTATTTCATATTTTTTCATTCTAATCTCGAACCCTCTCGAGAGTTTCTCAATCAGCCAGGGTTGGCTCTCTGCCATGCCACTTGTGTATGCAAAAAAAACTATGAAAGGCTTATACGTATAACGTATACACACATGATGCTCTGAATATCAGCCAAACTCGTCATGTGTGTGTGCAATTGTTTTTTTATTTGGTGAGAATTTTTATTTGCATTCCGGGTAGAGCGTATAAAAACATTTCCCCATTAGTTCCCTTTTCATAAAAAAAGAATGCGAGTGTTGCGTTTTCGGCATCGGACGGAACATCCACACTCTGGTCCATCCATACTTTTAGTAAATCTTTTGAGTTTAAAAACAGATTTTGCAAAAACCCCACTTGTGGATTTATGGCAAGTGAGTAAGAGCCAAGTTTTTGTGTAATAATTAGTTTTAAACCAGTAATTAGCAAGGCTATCATCATCTTCCGCTTTCCCTCCGTTTAATGCACAGCCTCTTGCAGAGGCAGTCCATTTTGCAACCCAATCTAATTACAGACATTGCATTTCAACGGGTGGTTTTTATTAATAGATATACGATGTAAGTTATTATTCAAAGGAGTGAAGCTCGCGAAATTAGAAAAAATAAATAACGTCGGGAGGAAGCATTAGTTAATAGTGTGTGCATATATATCTGCAGGATATTTTTACTTTTTACAATGTTATAAAATGCACTTTACACAATGTTGCCCACTTCCTGTGTGTATGTTAGGCTATATTTTTCTCACAGGGAAAAATCATGATGGTGGTAGACGGACCGGCTCCACTCTAGACTCTCTTCTTTTTCCCTGATTGAATTTATCGCTTGTCATTTACTCTTTTATCCGACCAGTGATTCTACATGCATTTTCAAGACAGTAAACCAACCAACTACAAAAAAGCTCCTTGTTGCAAGTCTGCCATGCTATGCTGTAGAGAGTGCAAATTGAATTATTATCTGAGGGCTGAAGATGATGGCGCATCCATAAATAAGTTATGTACTTGAAATAAAAGTTTCTTTTTAAGTGCCTCTCATTCACACTGTGAGTGAGTGAGTGAGTGAATAGCAGAATGGAATGGGTCTGCTGGATCCGTGTGATGCATGCGGTCTAATAGAATTACAGTTGTAATGAGTCAATATGAGAAATCATCCATGACATGGGGGACGGCAGGGGAAAAAATGTAACTTTTTTTTCTTCTTCTTCGTATTCAATCCACTGGATAATATTAAAGTTGTACTTGGGTTTTAGTGAATTGGCTCAAAATGTAATTCACTTTTTTTCTTGCTGGTCTGGTATTTGGTTGGTGGCTTCCCTTATTGGATGGAAAGCTGGAGGCGAGAGGAGGAAGAAGAAGAAGGAAAAAAAGAATGAATTTTTTATCGAGCCAAAAGAGATGCTTCCAGAGTAGTTCCACTTGCCATTCTTTTTTGGACCGATAAAATTGGCTTTCCTGGCATGTATTGTATTGAATTAAAGTGGTTGTCCATTCTCCACTTGGTGCAGAACAATCAAACCTGGGGAGAAAAAAGTGGCGATGCGATGGTTATGGTGCTGATCTCATTCTGGGTTGACAAGTGATTTGACCTGATTCGATTTCCCATTTTGATGCACTCCATTTTGTTCCTCTCTGACAGATTGGAGTGCAATGAGATACAAAAAAGTAAAAGAAAAAAAAGTTCTTTTGTTCCGCAAAAAATATATAGAATAAAAAAATCGTGCACGTCACCCGCTTCCCGTGTCACCTTGAAACTGCAACCTCATCATCGCAATTCAAAATGGGAAATGCACTTTCATTCTTCTCCATTCCCTCTCGGCTTCAATTACTGTCCAGAAACTTTCAAGTAGGAACTGCAACACACTTATTTTTTCTCGTTTTCTCTCCTCTTCTCTTGGTTTTTAGCCTGCATATTTAATATAACATAACGAACGACCATGCTATGCAACACTAGGAATACGCCCCCGAAAGGAAAACTCGAGAATTTATTAATCAACCCGTCATTTAATACCGGTCCGGCCCGTTTCTTATATCTGATAATGAATTATGCATTTTGCCCACGTTTATTTATGGAAAAGCTAAAATACACACAAAAAACTTTTTTTCTGGCTACGTCCCCCCTCATTTCTTCTTCTTCTTCGTGTACTTTTGTGATTGATATAATGATAAACCGGGAATGATGATACTGCCGTTTTTCCCAACCATTTTCCCCAAGTGAAAATTTCTTTTTGGATAAAATGCTTTGTTGCCCTGCCACGTGCTGGTGGATGGTGGAAAACCAGGGAAAAAAGAGATTTTCTCTGGATATGACTGTACCATCACCACTACTACTACTACTGCTGCTACTCCAAGGAAGGGAGTGACAAACAATGGCCAGCAGAGAATAATAGTGTAGTTGTAATAACATACTAGAGCGGATTTTTACGCGATGTCATCCTGTATCATATTTTTGTACACAATATTATCTACATAAAAGACCATAATACTCATGATGGTGATGATGACGGTGGTGGTGTTGATAGAAAGTAAGGGAAAAAAGAAGCAAGGTGCCGGAGTAATAGTAGTAGTAGTACAGCCGGGATAAGTGGATCGACGAGCTCCTTTTCAGCTCCAACAATGCTCATGTGCCAATGAATAAAAAAGAGGAGGAAAGGGAAAAAAGCTTTAAAAAATTGAGGACAGGAAAGAGGAGTACGCATCATCATTGCAGACGACAGGAGCATGACTTTGCAGAAAAATCTGTGGTCTATAATCTACTCCGTTATTATACAAGGGATATCTTTTTTTTTGGTAACTCCCAAAATGCAGGCATCATCCTCATCAACTCCATCGTCGTCATCATCATCATCTGCCTTCATTTAGTGCTGCAGGCGTTAAAGAATGGGAGAGAAATGAAGTAAAAAATGTTTGTGTAACTAGAGATGGATGTGATGTGATCCGTATGCAGTTTTGATCCTGATGACGACTCTTGATTAGCGAGAAGGGATAGTTTTGGGATTGTGAGGAAAAGTGGTGCATATCCAGTCAGGCTGTGCGACTGCAGTAGTTTTGATGTTTGAGGTGGCGTTTAAGATTGAAAATTAAAGCTAACGCATAAATACCTACATTATCTTTGTATGTTTAGCGTCTACCTGGTACTTTTAATTGGGATAACGGCGTGGAATAGCACTATGTCAGGAAATCAATCGAAATTCTTTTTAGCCACCTGGAGGTGTTAATAAATTGCCGAATTAATATAAAACTACCATCATCCGCTCCAGTTTCTATGATTAATCCAATTTTCCTATTACACACGAACGAAGACACAGCACCATTATATTTTTTTCTTCTTCCGCTCATGCGTATTAAAGACCTCTCGAAGAAGCTCCAACTAAACATTCCAACTTTAGGAAAATGATAATGAATCAAGCAACATCACCAGTCCCGTTTAATTTTCAATGCAATTCTCTAAAAAAAATACTGGGCCTTTTTTACACATACTACATACCCCAAAAGAATGTGTTCCGGCTTGTCATTGTGGCTGACTTTGACATGCCAAGAATAATCAACCAATCATCTGGAGTTGACTGGAAAATGGTTGCTTTTTATCTCAAAATTATACACTCCACCGAGCGGCCCATTAATACAATCCTCGTTTTTTTTCTCTTCCTTTTTCCACTCTTATTATTTATTCGGACTCACTTCTCCTGTCAGCACTATTGTTTCTGCGGGGCCGTATTCCGTGTTAATTTTTATTTAAACTAGAAGCCCCCACTACTACTCCTACTCTGTATATCGTGGTGCGGAGCGGCTTACTTAGATAAGGATAAATTAATGTGAAGGTGACGAACTCAAGAAATGTGTATTCCTCTCTCGCTCCGTTTAGTTTTCGTCGGCATGTGTGTTTGCATAACATTTTCTCCTTTTTATCACTTTTCCGATTTTATTCCTACAAGGGAAAATAATGTGTAACGAGCTCAGCCAGGAGTATATATAGTAGAACTTACAAAGTAGGAGTAGGTAGTAGGTATATATATACGAACGAACCATAACAAGAATATAATTTTTGGTAATGATTACGGCCGAAAGTTTTGTAGCCCAGTTATGATGAAGATGATGATAGCAATCATCCTCCATTTTCGAATTATTCATTCATGCGAGAAAGTCGGAATTAATGAAGTCTGAAACAAGATGTCAGAAAAATATTATTATTTGCGTACAAATGGAAAAAACGGAGTTGGTTAGCTCTGGATACACACACCAAAACTCTTTTGTTTTCAAATGACATGACGCAGGCAGGCAGGCAGCTCCTCTGTTCTTTACAACATGCTCCTTCTTCACCATATTCCCCACAACACTACTACTTTGTAAATAAATTATGATTAGAAACTGTTCTTTCGTTTTTTTCACGGTATTAATAACAAAAGGAGAAAAAAACTAGTTTTACGCAATGACATTTGAATATAATAATCTAGATAATAAGAAAATAGTTGGGGCTTATTTAACAAAAATAACATAATAATTTGATCGGGACGAGTGTTAAAATGAGGGAAGAAAAATGATATTGAAATGTTGGGTTTTCAACTGAAAAAAGAGGCTTGAAACGAGCGAGCTGCTGCTTGTGCAATCCTAATTATCATCATTATCGATAGATTTTTGTTTTAAAAAGAACCCTTTTTTTGAATTGTCCTTTTATAATAAGACGAGTTGTGTACTACTGGCAGCAGCAGCAGTTGGAATTGGAATTGATGTTACATCAAACGAGATAACAGGATGATAACTGTTTTTGTCTTTGGAACACATTTTTTTTCTCTCTCCCTTCCTTCTTCTCCACTATTTTTGTTTTTTGCTTGTTTTGTGTCTTTCGAATGAAAATAGGAAATTAAGAGTTGGTGAAGCAGCAAAAACTTTTTTTTTGTTTACTCCAAGTCTTTTCTTTTTTTCTCCCTGTCTCTCTCGTGGTGTGTGGAGGAGGGTGCTCCGCTTGATTAGTTTTGTTAATAATAAAATCAGCAAAAAGCAAAGTGGTGTGGTGGCGATAATGATATAAAAGGAGGAAAACAATGCAAAGGAGGAGTAGCGACGGAGGGAAAACGAGGGGAGAAAAAGGGTTGTTATTATCTCTCGGCTCGTAAAAGTGTATCCCAGACGGGCAGTCGAATTTTCCGGATCCAGACCTCAGATAAAAATGTTTTGCTAGTAAAACAAGTGGAAATCGATGATAATAATGGTATTAAAAATATAAAGAAATGTTGTTTGATTACTCCTCATCCAGTGAAAATTCAGGGTTTCTCCCAACTTTTAATTTTGGGCTTGCTTTTGCACTTTTCTGTTTAGCTTCATGATTATCATGATGATTTACGGCCCTTTTCTGAACTTGACAGGAGCTAGGTTTTGGGGGGGTTTTCTTTTGATTTTGTAAGAAAAATGTTTAAATTTTTGCCAACCCAGCGCTCCGGTGTAAACAGAACGTCAACTCAGAATCCCTTCAATTTAACACAAAAAACCCATTGCATTTAAAAAATGAGAAAATGCAACTTTTTCAAATAAATGCAAAACGTTTTAAAGCCACCATTCCGGAGTATCAACACAGTCATTTCTGTCTGCGGGAAATGGATGGCTTGGCATGTTGTAAATATGGGAAAATGTATACAAAAAAATGTTGTTGGTTGGTTAAACGAGGTAAACGCTCGGTGAAAAGTTTACGTTTGCAGTGACACTTTGTAAATGAAAGAGTTTGTTACACTTTACTGTTGTTGAAGTTAGTTTACATTTTCATAAAAAAAAAAGATTTCCGTAATGTGTACAATTTCCTATAATTTTTTTCTCTTCTTTTTTCCACAGAGACCTCCTTCATCCTCACTGTCGTTCACAGGGGCAGGGAATGATGACGTCAGATCACCGGGCTCTCAAGGTACACCAGGCCCACTCAGTCAACCTCCCAACTCTCAACATAGCACTGACAACGGCAGTGAACCAGGTGTGTACCCAAAAAGTTAGTCATACATTTTTTTGCTTACTATATCTACCTTCTTCGTTAGCATGTAGCTCATATATGATCTCATCAGCCAGGGAAAAGAGGTTAAAAAGGTCATTTCTGGCTATTACCACATCCTGGGGGAAAAATCCTTGTTTTCCCTGAAAGAGGAAGTATGCGGACAGAGAGAGAAGAGTGAAGTCTCTGCACATATGTGCACTGAACTTGGAATCGAATTCCGATATCTGCAACTCTTGTCTCCCCGATGTCATGTTCTTGACACGGAGATTGATTTTGGTACATGCCTTGCTCACAACACAACTTCCCTCTCCGAGTTGGAAGCAACTGAGAAAACTACTGTGTTTCGAGTTCCGACCCTTTTCCAGAGACTCACTCAAGTTACGTAACATTCCACCGCGGAGCGAAGGAGGGAGACGGAGGATTTTTATTTTTACTCATCACAATCTCCTCCAATCTGTACGTCGGTCGTTCGTACCACCAGTACATCATATTGTATTCCAGTCATTCGCAGGCATTTAATGGTATTACTTTTTTGTCTTTTAAGCCTTTTCCTTTAGGGTTCTATACCCCCATACTAATCATCATCATCATCGTGCACTCTGAAAATCGAACAAACGCAGACCTATTTCTGGTTTTTGTTCTTGGCTCTCTAAAAATATATTCAGACTTCGAAGGGGAAACTAAAACTTCTTCTCTCTTCTCATTCCCGAGGAACTTGTGACTTAAAACAAATAATAATATTCCTGCTGAGGAGACTTTTACTTTATGGATGGGGAATGGAGGACGCTGATTTTGATGATGATGATGATGACGATGATGTTCAAGACAGGCATAAAAAAAGGATCCACTCCGGGTTCGTTTGCTTTTTGGTTCCTCTCCTCTCCTCACTTGTTTTTCCTTCGCTCAAACATTAAACACAGAAAGAGACTGAGAAGAGTTTCGGTTGTTTTTCACCGTTGAAACCTGAGAAGCCAACGAGGATGTTGTTTTAATGAGGTGGAATTCATGGAAGAGTGGAAGTGAGGAGAAAAATAGACTATTTGAATGAATGTAAAGTAAAAAAAGACGGCGGACTGTATGACTATATGGATGTATATGTACCCTGATTTTTTCTGTGTTAATGCATTTTGGTTGCACGCCGGAGTATAGGAAAAGTGTAAACTGATGAAATTATGGAATCCCGTAAAGCGTTGCTCGAAAAGTGTGTCCCCTGTCCTCGGAAATTTATGAGGTTGTCCTTTTTATAACTCTCCGAGATTCATATCGCTGCTGGTGCTGGCGAAACCCCTATTGTTAATTTGGGCCGATGGAATGTCAGGTGGAAACCAGAAAGTCTGTTTTTTGCTACGTGCTTCCCATACGCTATAGCAAATATTTGAGAAGAAGAAAAAAAATTCGCAACAATTTTTGTTTTTTTCCCTGTCTTGACTGGAATACTTTGTCTTCTCAAGTATTTTGAAATAAACAAAAGACCACACTTCAAGAATTTCTAAAGTTGTGAAGATGATGGCCAGATGCAACAAGATTTTGACTAGATATGTACGCGACTCCCAAACCGCTTGCCTCAAACTTGGTTTATGTACATTGGGAAATGTTGAGGTTTTCGTGTTATTATAACAAAAAAAATATATCTCCTTCTCAAAAACTACTTGAGTTTAGCATAACCAGCCAGCTAGGTTATTCTGGTTTTTTTGAGAGCACATTCAAACTGTTTATTTGTCTTGTGGTTTTTTAAGAAAAAGGGGAAAGAGGGGAAAATTCTTTTTCTGAGGGAAGACTTTTTTTTCAGGTTGGGCCCACATAACTCGATCCCCTTTCCTATCTTCGTGAATAACAATTCAGTGAAGAAAAAAAACTCCATTTTTATATCTGTTTATGTTAACTAGTCCACTTTCCACTGCCAAAAATTACGTCTTATTTTGACTTGTGGGTGGTGGCTGGCTACACAGTGCAGCATATTGTGACCATAATGTCGGATTGTGTGAGCAGAGGGGAAATGAAACTTTTTACCAATTTTTATTTAAATGTGTGTAAATGGCAGCATTATAATTTTTGTTTCATTTACTGGGTCAACACCGTAACGGGTTTCCGCTAATGAAAAACGGAGAGACGGACGCGAGGAGGGGGAGGACCCTCCACGAAGAATTTTTCGCTTAGGCCCACACCAATTATACCCGAATATGCTTACTTTGCTCACAATTTAGCCAGCGGTGATGGACACTATCCATTGTCCACCTCATTAGGGCACTCAGCACTGCATTCAACTTGTCAAAAGTCCGTGAGTCCAACTTGACGTTTTTCTATAAATGATAAGGAGGGAAACGCACAGCGAAGAGGAAAAATATTTTCAGAGAAATTAAAAGGAAAATATGTTTAAATAGGTTGGCATCCCACACGGAATATTTTACTAGCAAGAAGGAAAAAAGAGGAGTGGTCCAGTTTTTAACTTGGGCTCACAATTGACAACCCAATTTTCCTAGGAAATATACTTATGTATATATATATACACCTCTCAAGTATTTTGGGTTGACAAAAACCTTGGGGTCATCCTTTTTTGCTAAGAAAACGTGAAAGAGCCAAAAAGGAGTAGGTGAACGAACAACGTGGTGCTGTGACAAGCTGTCATAAAAGTTGACATTTCTCGTCAACTCCATTCATCCACCCCAGCCTTGCCGTAAAACCTTGTCCAAATGGGTCTTTTGTTACAAGAAGATAAGTTTTTATCCGCTTGTTCCTCTAATCCATTCCGGGCATGTCGTGTACCTTGTAAATAGTAATAAAAGGGAAATCAGATAAAAAACAAGGAAAAACATGCTGTTGCAGTAGGACTAGTTCAGCAAAGCAAAGCAAAGCAAAGCAAAAAAAACTAGTAAATCCTCTGGATTATAATTTTCCTGTTGAGTAATTGCTATCTGAAGAAAATTAGAAATCACAGAACATTTTAAATGACGTTTTAAAGGGGTAATTTGAAGGAAAAAAATATATATCCGGAGTTTTTCTTCCTTAAGCTGATTTATCCTTTTGCCAGTATGAACTTTTTAGAAGATGCACAAAAGATTTATTGGTTTATAAACGGTTGTTGGTGGAAGTTGCGAGAAAGTGAGTGGAACTGCGGAAGTATACATACATATTAAGCATAATATGTGTGTGTGTATATAACTGTCGTTTGATGTATGTTCCGAGGATTGGGGAAAATTAGCACGGGAAAGATAATGTATATAAAGTCATCATTAAACGGGGGGAAAAGTGTAAAATAGGGATAGGAAGAGAAAAAAATGTGTCGTGTGATATGGGCTGCTATAATAATATTACGTAGTATATATGTCGCATGTGAGGTGGTGGTGGTATGGTAGTTGCTGCACACTCGACTCCCAAGGAACGGGAAAAAGTGGCAAGGAACAGCAGGAGTGAAATTATTTATTGGGTGATAGGATTTATTATCGGTTTGCCCTGGCTGTTGCCACTGACTGACTAAAAACTCGTGCCAGTGCGAGTGCAGTGCAGTGCCTTGCGGAGTGTGTTACTTTTTTCTTCTTCGGGTCGCAGTAGTGCCTCCACCGCACCGTGCTGGTGTAGCATAAAAGCCAAGAAAGCAATGCGGTGGTGTGATGGATGAGGATATTCTTCGCTTGTTGCACGGCAAACAGAGTGGCTCACATTCTTTATTTCATTAAGCATTGCAAGAAGAAGAAGAAGAAGTGGTAGTGGTGGTGGTGGGGGAAAAGGCTTCCAATATAATAATATCCCTCTATACGCATATTTTACTCTGGGAGAAAGATCATAAGAGTTGTACAAGTATTCCTTATTTTTCCTTTGTGTCCATAAATTAGATGGTTGTAAAATGCCACTTTTTTCGCAATCTATTACCAGGGCTGTCGGGAAGCTGAAAACTTATGAGCTCGAGCACGTATTGGAGTTTGAGAGTGGGTATAAGTATATGTGTGCGTGGAACATAATATGAAGTATGTATAAGATTGAGTTTGTGCAATTGTTTAAGAATGGCAACTGGCACTGGCTTCACTGGCATGGAGGTGCGTATGAACCACAAATTAAAGGTTTCTGTCACATTATCATCTACTACATTTTCTTAATGTATCAGTGAAGAAATCAAATGTGAAGAACAGGGAAGAGTACGTTGTCATTTGCTAAAACATCATCATTGTCATCTTTCCCTCCAAACAAATATTTAGTAATATATGGAAGCTGTGAGACATAACATAGAATAGAAAACTTGTGCATTTAGAACAATACCCAAAGGGGAAAACATTTCTACTTCCAAAAACATTATGGCCACATAAAATTCCATTGTTTTCTTCAACTTTTTCCGATGAAACTTGAAACTTCCAATTCAATTTCCTCCCCGACGCGACAACCGAGAAACTGCAACCCACTCTACAAATATATACTCCCCTTCCTCCCCGAGAAAAAACCTTTAAAGTCAAATTGACAACGCACTTAAAAATTTCCCAGGAAGGGTGGCAGACAAATAAGTAAAGCGAGTGGGATAATTCATTTTAGGGAGTAGCGCGGAGATAATGGGTCCATTTCCAACGGATTTTTTCCTGATGAGATTATTCGAATTTTTAATCAATTTAAAGGTGCTAATCCGTCGAAATGGTGATGACGGGTTGGCGCATTATCCGAGAGACAATCCCTCCGAAAAATGGAGACAAGTGTGAAGTTGAGTAGGTGCTTGTGAGCGAGCGAGTGTGGGGAAGCCGCGTCAAGTGGAACTCACAGATTTGCCTAATGTTCCTAATAAGTATTGCTGAGACTGTCAGAGTGAGCGGAGGAGAGATAACCTCGTTATGCAAATTTGGACCGTTAAATAAAAGCCCATGGTACTCCAGCCTCGTCTCTCATGAGCGTATAACAATATAAAGCTTTAATGTGTCATCGGTTCTACTAGTCCAGAGACAAGATGACAACACTCTTTTTTCTTATTTCCAAAAAAAACCTTCGGATTCACATTTCACTTATATTTTTGGTATATTGCCCAGTTAAAAGCTCCCCTGGCTGAACAATATGATCGTAATTATCCTTTTACATACCTCCAAGAATTTTAATAGGTCTGTGATTCCAAAGGTAGGAATTATCCCCACTGGATCTTCCCTTTCGGTTTATTTCTCAGCGTAAACCAAAAAGTT
Organism: Dicranocentrus wangi; assembly: GCA_036850665.1. Classification (NCBI taxonomy): domain Eukaryota; kingdom Metazoa; phylum Arthropoda; class Collembola; order Entomobryomorpha; family Entomobryidae; genus Dicranocentrus; species Dicranocentrus wangi. Next base: position 25,055 of record JAANSN010000872.1, read on the forward strand.
CTCATTATCCTCTCAATTTTAATTATCTTCAAGCATATTCAAACCATTCAAGTGCTATCCCAGCCGTGTTCAAAAGGGACTTGGAGCGTATCGCGTATATGTTCTAATGGAAAGTTATTGTTTTTGGCTTCATCTATATCCACTCCACTCTGCCCAACCACCTTATTATCCTGGAATAACACACTTTTTTCTTACACACAAGTACATCACTCCTCACCTGCGCACACAGAAAAAAGTTGTTATTGTGGGCATACGCGTTGAGTATCGGTCTCGAGGTCTGGATAATAGGGAATTTGTACATGTATTATAAGTAGATTATGACGGGTAGTATTTGTATTTGTAAAGGGTAAGAAAAAAAATCGTAAATAGTTTTCGAGTGAGTGGATCGAGCGAGCTGCTAATGTTTTTTAAACTATATAGCGCACTCACCATTTCGGAGAAGGAGTAATGACGGGATGAGAGAGCTTGTCTCGTTTTCTTTGCTATTTACCGACACACGAACTGGATATTGTTGAGGTTGTAAGTTGTGAGGAATATTATTAGTGCTCTGGGAAGCTGTAGTGAACGAAGGTCTGTCTGCATAGCCTGGGTAAGCATTGTGAAAAGTGTTATGGAACAGGACGAGAACTGATTGCAATTAAGTTCAAGTCTTTAATGAGATTTTTTAAGAGTACAAAAAATTGGTTTTTGGACCAACCCATCATCCTTCCTTTTTTCACTTTTTGTTTCTTTCATTTAAGAAACAGGTAGAGGCAATATGTGTGCGTACAACATGGATTGGCTATATTTTTACTATGCTTTTGCATTCTTCCAGCCTGATACTAAATATTTTCTCAAGAGACGCAAAATCATGGGGGCAATATGTTGAACTACACAGGATACAAGTATATCATCATTTTCGCCTACATTTCATTTTTTTCTTCTTCTCCCATTGCCTCCATAAATTATCCCCTCATCATCCCCAATTGGAACTATAGCCTAAGAGGCAATATGTGTGCGTACAACATGGATTGGCTATATTTTTATTATGCTTTTGCATTCTTCCAGCCTGATACTAAATATTTTCGCAAGAGAAGCAAAATCATGGGGGCAATATGATGAACTACACAGGATACAAGTATATCATCATTTTCGCCTACATTTCATTTTTTTCTTCTTCTCCCATTGCCTCCATAAATTATCCCCTCATCATCCCCAATTGGAACTGTAGCCTCCACACACTCTAATTAAGATTGGCAACCTAATTACAAGCTTACTTGTGAGCATTTTTGCAATTATAGGTATAAAATTATGTTCTCAGTTTCCATATTATGCGCCGGGAGGACTGATATATTGTGTCAATCATCAGAAAATCATCCTTCTTGCCTGAAAGCGGCCACCAAAAATATTATGACTGTTGTTAGCATAAATATATATTAGTCTGGCGGAGGAGGATATTATGATTATACTCGCTCAGGATATAAAAGATTTAAACATTTAGCAAACTCTTCACCTTTTTCCTCCTCCTCTCCAAATTATTTAAATGCTGAAAACGGGGAAAACTCACAAAAATAATGAAATCAGCGCTCAAGTCACGTCCTCACATCTCATTTCAGCTAACCAGGTTGAACCGTAATGAAACTTAAATACATAGTGCACCTTTTGCTGATTACATAGAAGAGCAGAGAGAGAGAGGGTTAATGACGATGAGTTATATATTCCCCTGTTTTACCTGCGTTTTACACAATTATCATCCCAATTCGCATTCATAGGTTTAGAGCAAGAGCCGTATAAATGGTAAAATTAGTAAGTGGATTTTTATGGCACAATTTTGTATTTCACACAGACACACACAGACACACAGCCAGTGAGTGATTTGAGAAATTAGAGGTTTTCTTACAAGACAGCTTGACTAAGCAAAATCCGCATGATGTCCCTTTTTATCATTGTTAGCCAACAATTGGTGGCTACAACACATGGTGCAACACAATAATATAATGGAGAATCCCGTAAAAAATTAGAATGGCTGGCTTCCCTAGCCCGACGACGACGAGCGACGGGTGATGAGTATGACCACCAGAAAAGCTTTTGTTGATTATCATTATTATAACACAATAAAAACGGTTTTTGCCAGGGTGCACTCCACATACCTATATTTCCCCATCACCACCAACAGCACTCATACATTTTATGTGTTTATCGAGATAAAGGGTAATAATTAAGTAGGAACAAGGAATTTTGAATGCACCAGGGAGAGCGACTCAAACAGAGCTTTTATATTTTTTAACAAAAAAAACAAGAGTTAAATTGTTATACAAAAACGTGGGTAAAAAGATGTGTATATGTGCGCAATCAGTGTGGGGCTCTTCGTGACTAGTCGTATATACATATTATGTGCTCACGGTGTGGATTCAGCCAAAATTGATGCTTTGGGCTCTTCTTTCTCTTGTCATAATTAGAAGGTAGGTTTAATTACAATAGTCATAATTATCACATGTGGTGAGGTAGAGCATGCTCCCCCTGCCTGCTCAGTCCCATCCATTCAGGAACAATGGGGATGCGAAGTAATTAATACTGTCACCTAGAATCAGCCTTCTCTGCAATAGAGCACGGCTGTTGGAGAGCACAAGCAAGAAGCTCTGTCTCAATTCAATTTTGAACATGACCTGTCAATTGTGATGCTGATGTCGTTTCCGTCCGCTAACAAAGTTATCAGAGGTTCTTTGTTGACTGCGAGCAGGATTTCGTCGTCAAATTGAAATCAAAACAAAAGAGCTCCTCACCACCACCACCACCGCCACGAACAGCTCATTGAAAATCCTCTGATTTGTTGTGGCATGTCAAGGAGCACTTGAGTGGGCCAACAAGAAGAGGCTCCCACACAAAACCCGTGTGTGCGACCGTGATGATGTGACTGTTCTAGGAATAATAGGCCGTTTTAGAAAATGGGCCGGGCTCCCAGAATCCTCTTGAACTCTTGAACGTTTCCTCTCTCAATTATTTCCTCATTAGGAGGTTCCATCCAGGTTATTCAGAATCCTGGAAATGATAGGTTCTTCCCGTGAGTTGAATGTGGAAAAAGGATTATTTCTTTGCTCTGCTCTCTGAGACGAATCCATCCATGACGTACTGACCGCTTGCCTTGCATGCTCAAAAACTTTATAATGGTGATTTGATGAGTTATCTCGCTCTCTGTCTTTTTCAACTTTTTTTTTCAAATGATGAGGAGATGAACGGATGTATGAATGTGTAATAACGTGTGTGTCCATTATTTGTAACTTGACAGAGGTAGGTGGTCCTGTCAACTTAAAAAATAGCAGTAACATGGATAGTTTTTTTCTCAATTTTTTTTCACAAAAACAAGCAACACAAACCTGCCTTTGCCAACTGGTAGCATATTATAGTAGGTAGGCAGCATAAGTTTAGAGTATGGATGTGGATTTTTGTGGATGATAATGGGAGAATGATGACTGGAGAAAATTACTTAGTCTTCCCAACACTGCAATTGTTGGGCCCAGTTAATATACAGGAAGAGGACAAGACAGCAGGTTGCGTTGGTTGGAGCATACCACGACGATGACTCCTGATGATTTTTGACGAGGGTAATGTAATGATATGAATGATCCTTGGTGAAATTTTTTTGAGCACGCTACTAAGCAAAAGCCTGTGTGCGTACTCAATTTCCACTCATTTTTTAGTTGAGTCAGGAAAAAAACGGAGGAGTGCATTACGTATCTATTATTACCGGACTCTTCTCTGTTGTCAGTCAATCATTGTCAGAGAGAGAGAGAGAGAGGGAGAACGGGAACGGTGAGGTAGCCAAGATGGAAATTGCTGGTTTCGTGTAGACATCACCCCATCACATCTGGTCACAGTAGCCCGAGAAGAAGGGGTCGTCAAAATATGTCAAAAGTCGAAATCCTCCTTGACACATCATCACCCAAAATGAGAACCTCCGCTTCTATGATTACCTTTATACGCCAAATGGTATTCATTACGCAAGGTAGTCGGTCGGTGGTGACCAAACACTGCTTCTGTCTGTCTGTCTGTTTTTCCCCTGGCCTTCCCATATAATTCACGTGAAAAAATATAAAACAACTGATCACGCAATACAATTTGTATTTGTATGGGTTTATGATCATTTTTGACCGGGGCAGCATGTAATTGAAATCGGAAGACAAAAAAGGTCCACAGACAAAGGCGAGTAACAACATATATCCTCCACACACTTGACATTTGACAAGTTGATCAAAACATCCAAGCTAAAAATTACAAGCTCAATAATATTTCAATTTTCCTCTGATTCTCTTTTTTTCTCTCTCACGACTTGGTTTTCCTTTGAGGATGAAGAGGAGGAGGAGCGTCATCATCAAATTACGTAACTGCACAGTTAAAAGCTAAACCCTGGCTTCCATTTCAATTTCCATATTATTTTCATAAAATGATTTGTCCTGCCTTCTCCCATCCGTGTCCTCTTGACTGACATGATAATAGGGTGTTGATGACATCTTAACAAATAGTGGCTAGGGCAAAAAACATTGGATTTTGATGACGACACACAGTTTGTCGTGTTCATCGCCATTGCATTGCATGCATGCAGGAGGAGAACAGAGCGCTATATGGACTCTCATCGTCGTCGTCGTCGTCGTCGTCAGTTACACCAAAATCTTCAGTTTCATTTTAAGACAGGAGACAGTTTGATGATAGCTTCTGGGCTCAACAATGAATTATTTATATTACATGCCTGTCTTCGCTCACAGAGGAGTGTACACCCTTTTACCAAAACAAAGATCCTTCTCAAATGTCACTGGGAAAATTTATAAGCAGATGTCACTTGCATGCAAACAACTACGGAGTAATACCTATCTACCATCCCTATTTAAAAACTGCAGCCTATGAGCTACTTCGACTTTTTTTCAACAAAAATTTATAATAATCCCCTGGCCATATTACAGTGCGTGTACCTAACAGCCTCGAGCAATATGAATCCCACAAAACCTTTGGTTACATATATATATATATAATTTTTTTTATCAAGAGTCCATCTCCGAATCAGCGTAATTGCAATCACGAATTATCGTCTCTCTCGCTTGATGATGTTTGCTCATGTACCTTTTTTCATAATTTCCCATCAGGATTAATCATAATTTTTCTACTAATTAGGAGTTAGCCAACCAGCAAATCTACGAAAAACCACCAGAGTAGTTGATATCATTAAGCGAGAAAGAAAAAAAATCCCTCTCAAGTCTTTCAAAGGCAGAGTATGATCAAAGTTGATCGTATAAAAGTTGTCTTTATAATTTTCCACATTGATCCCCTTCCATCTCTGCACTGCATATTATATCCATTGAATGTGAGCACGGCACGTTGTAAAATATGGGATAAAAATTATTATGAAAAAAATGATTGTGTGATCTATGCACAGCTTTTGGTCCGAGTGTATCATCATTATTATCAACTTTGTATTCACAACTTGAATAGCCGCTCATTTAGATTTTTTTCTTGAAGCAACACAACGCTTTCCGCTCTCACAGTTCATTGGTTTTACCACTGTGGACGACGGACCTGAGAGGAGATAAAAAGCGTTCATTAATATTCAAAAGGAGAGGAGAGAAAAAAATGCAAAGGCATCAATAAAGAATCACCCTTCTCCCATTATCCTATCTCTCTCTCTCTCTCTCTCTCTCTCTCTCTGGAGCTCCTAAAGAACAATACCTGGACGTTGTCCTCCAGCTCGGCACATATTACACGGGAGAGAGAAAAACGCATAATATTTTTTTATGAACAACGAACGTCTCTGACGAGATGTATTATATGTCTTGTGCCCAAACCGTGTGCAAAGTTAGGCACTCAAGAAGACGCAACCAATTTTCAACCACCTCGCTAACTTGTATTCTTTTTAGCCTAAGATGAAAATGATGAGGTGGATGGAGTACGCATTCAAGACGGGAAAAAAATGTATACTGGGTATTGTTATTCGAAAGAATAAGCCAGCTTGATATCATCAGGAGGATGTGTAGTTAGTGTGGTGGTGGTGGTGGTGATCATCAGCGTACTTGACGAAAAAATGTGTAAGCTTTAACAAAAAAAAGAGAATCTTTTCAAAGGAACGCCAGCAGGGATGAATATTCGATGGGCATAATGGCTAGCGTATTATATTTTGACTTTGGAAAGCTTCTGGTGGTGATTTTGATGGGCACATGCCTTCAGTTCCTTTTACTCGTTTCCTTATTATTCCTCTTGGGATGCTGCATCTATATATTCTTGAGGTTTTTGTGGTGTAGAGAGATAAAAAATAGGTGGTGTATTACTTTTTTTTCTTTCTTGAAAATAATGGCCCACTTGATGAGACGCAACTGGTGTCGTGTGTGGAAGAGGAGAATGGAAAATGTGCCGATTTTCTCTACCTCTTTAGAAAAGTCTACAAAGGGGATGCAGTGCATTGTGAACAGTCGGTGCGGTGGGTGCATGCACGAGGTGGAGGATTATACGCAGCCATGGTGGTACTTTACTGTGATTATGATCACTATTCGGACACAATTTATGCTCCTTTATCGTTTTGTACTTATACACCTCAACTCCGTCGACGTCGAAAACGATCTATTGCTGAAATACGTACGGTGGAAAATTTAAAATACTAGACGGCAAGGAATTGAGATTTCCCAATCAAACCTATTTTTATTTAATAATATATTTAATGGTTAACATTTACATTTCTTTTCAGCGTTAAATTCAACTATTATAAAACCATATTTCTATTATTTTAAAAACAAGATACTTAAAAAATCTGTGTCGATTAGCGTGCTGATGACCTAAAAATTACTTCTTTATTCTTAAAAAGCTTAATTTTTTTATGACATTCGCTCCAGGCCATTTTTCACTGGATATGCAAACCCTCCCCCAATTTTGCATTCCTGCAAAAACGTTCCCCTTTTTATATTCACAAACTATAACTATCTACAGTCCAACTCTTCTTCTTTAGCACATACAACGCCTTCACTCCAATTTTCTGCAATCTGGTCCTTCCAGCAAAAAACTTGTAAGAAAAAAAGAGGTTTTTCTGGTGTCATAAATCCTGGGAGTGGGGCCAACCCGTCTCCCAGGTCCCATAAAACCGTTATCATTGACTAAATAGCTGTTCTAATAGTCTTTTCATTATCTTAGTCTTCATTTTCCGGGTGCAACCTTCCCAGTCGGAAAAAGTGCACTTCTCCTCCCTCCTGCGAATGATACAGAATTGAAGAACATTTCACATTCCGCTGCAACTTGATGATTGTAGTGAACACAGGCGATGGGTGTAATTCTGCATTAATTCCAGTGTAATTCGGAGCCTAATTCTTTCCATTTTCTCGGAACAATAGATTCTTTTTGGGAACTGGGAACCTCCTCCGTAAAATTGACATTGTAAAAGTTTTTTTTCTCTTCTTCGTGAAATCACATAAAAAAGCTAATTTTTTTACTTCAGGAATTTTCTAATCTGCCAAGCCCCTCCGTATTATATTTCCTTGTAAAAATCCTATAAAGTCCGCACCATTTGGTGGAACAAAATCGAACGAATGAATGTATATTTCTCCAGAAAATTTTTGCCGCTCCGTCGACGTCCTCCGTTTATTGCAGCAATAGATAGCCACTCTTGCATCAAGAATGGGAATATTTATGCGCATTGTAATCACGATCCCATGAAATTATACAAAAATTTCGTCATCTTAACCATTTTTTACGGAGCATAGTTTTTTTCGCTTCCTTTCCTCTCCCTCCTGATGCTCTTCCAGTGTGAAGAGCGGACTAGGAAATTTATGACGTTTGATAACGTACACAAAAACCGAAGCGGAAAAGTAGAGTCGAAGATCAGTCTCGTCCCGTTCTACTCCCTACAGCCATTGTTCGGTTCTTTGGTTATTTTTTTTAAAGAGTGAACAATCCCCGATTGAAGGGTGGCTCACCCACAGTCTTCTCTCTCTCTCGGCATTCATAAGTAAATTTTTTCAGACTGTGGAACAAGCAAAACTCTCTCTGTATATCCTCTGGAGGGAACAAGATGGGGAAAAATGGCCATCAAATTCGCTCGAGTGGACTGGGACCATTTTTCATAATGTCCGCTTCCCCCTTAAATCCTTCCTCATTCTTTGGAGAGAAGAAGAGGAGCAGGCAGAGAAAAGAACAGCAATGTATGAATAACAACTGGCCATCGCCCCGAAAAAAATCCATGTGTCCATTCGGGAATCTCTTAAAAAAGGGGAATAAAAAACTTGGGACGTTCTGCGTTCCATTATGGACAAGGGATGCACTCTATTCTCTCTCCCACTTGAAAACTTTTTTAAGAGATTTTCTTTTTTCTTTTTTCTGGTCACCGCAATTCTGCTTCGATTGCTCTTTTTTTCTAAAAAAGAAAAACTTGGGGAGTGAATGTATAGGGGATAAATCGTGAATGACCTGCTCCTCTCGACTCGTCCTCATCATTCTTTACCGTTAACCAGCCCAAAGACTATCTCGCTCTGGTTTTTCAGTGGATTTTGCGGTTTTGTGGTTCCTCTCAACTCAACTCTCAGCGATTCCTTGAGGTTGAAAATTGTTCAAGGTTTGCTCTGATGATCCGTTACACAAGACACGTGCGATCTTTTTTCAAAAAATTTATCATCTAAAAGTAGGAGTAGGAGATGATCTTGTGCCAATCGGCTTCTCATGACATATCCATTCCATCGGGTATCGGGTCAGTGGCCACGAAGTGGACTCACTCGCCTCACCACTACTACTCTTCAGCTTAGCTTAAGTACAGCTACAGATTTCGAGCAGCCCGTCGTCGATCAGTCGTAAATAAGGATTTTACAGGTGATGTTAATGGGACTGGTTAGGCTCGCATTTGGACTCCATTAGGCGTCAATAATTTAGCCAAGAAAATTAATTATGATGGGATGGCAGGCCGTTTGAGGCGAGGAGGGATTATTACCCCTCTTTTATATAAACTTGAGAGAGATTCAGACACAAATCCCTTTTTGTCGTATCAAAACAATTTTATTACTTAAAGTGGGGGGCCCAATCTGTTCTACTGGCAGTTAAGTATGTTGTTCTACGACAGTTCCCTGTCATCCAGGTATACTATCCCACTCTTGTAGCTCCGGAATGAGTTATGATTCCCCTATGAAGCACATATATATATATTTATATACATGATGATTATGATAGTGGGATGACTCAATGTTGTGGACGACGACCACGAAACAAGTGAAGACAAGACGGGACGAGTTCCAAGTGTAAAATATTTCAACTTGTGCAGTAGTAGTGAGTGGCTATGATGATGAAGAAGGTAGAGAAAAAATCGTGTCCTTTTTAAATGCAACTGTCCATTTCAAACACAATTTTTTTTCTTCAAGGAGCAACAGCAACATTGTGTCGTGTGGGGTGTGGCCGGAGCTATTTGATGTAATATAAGAGAAACGAGTGCATTCAACAATCTGGTTTTTACTCGTAGTGAATAAAAAAAATAATTCTGTTAAAGTAGCTGAAGGCTTCGCCCATTTTATTGTTGAGTTAAATCAAGACAGAAAAAAGCTGCTCAGCTTTGGCTCAATGACTCACTTTGATTCACTACTCAATAAATTGGTCTGCTGATTATCAAGGAGAGAAGTGGAGATAGTTGGAGTTAAAATGCGTGACCGCATAATAGACAATACAAGTTGTGTAGCCAAAAGGTGGAGAAATAAAATGGGATGAATAATGCACTTGATCGGTGGGTCATTAAGAAGGGGACTGAAAGAGAGGCACGATCAAAAAAGCGAGTTGGCAATTTTTATTTCATTTTATTTCGGGAATTTTAGCTGAGAAAAAATGTCGTTTATGGCTTTTTTGGGGTTTCGGGATCCCAGCGAACTTTTGGACAATCTACGGATTAAATTTCACCTGAAAAAAAATATATATATTGCTGACTTTCGATTCTTCCACCTCTTCACCTGTCCATCCACAACTGACAAAATATATATAGTGTTCCCATTAAAACAATAAAAAAGACGAAAACAGCCGAAGTCCTACTCCACTTGACTTCCAAGAAGAAGGGCGAGTGATGCTCCCCTCAATCCACTTTGAGAGCACATTACTCATTCATCAGAGTGGAGTGGGGTAGGTAGGCACATTAAGAAAAGCAATCTACTTTAGTTTAACCACATTAATCGAAATTGATCTTAATGCATTTCCAAAATCCCATTCGTTTCGGGTGGCTAGCCACCAAAAAAGTTGAGAAGGCATCATTATCTTAATTTGTTTCTCCCGCACAGTAAGCTAAACACTATCGATCGAGAGAAGAAAAAAAATAGCCGGGCTGAGCATAAAAATTACGACCATTTTCTCCGTTTCGCCTCTTCCCTTTTCTTTTGGAAGGAGAAATGATTGGTAAAAATATAACTGGGCAAGCTCAACTACAACACAGCAGCAATAGCAATACGTTGGCAGCCCTTTTGCGTAATGATCCTCCGATACATGATATTAGTTCCTCGTTTAAAAACAGATTAGCTCAGGATTGACTCCTTGATTACCCCTCACCTGTCCAAAATTACTATTATTATACGCTCTCTCCCGTGTGATTTCACTCAGATCGTAAAAAAGTCTCGAAAAAATAATATAATATCTTGATCGAAAAAACACATTTTTTTTCTCAGATTGCTCCTATAAACCTGCTCTCTCCTCGCAGCGCAGGTAGACAGCGTGTCTATTGTCAAATTAAAGTGTTCTGTTGTGGAGTGTGGAGACAAGGCCGGCTCTAGGCGAACTGTGTAACCGGGTCAAAAAATGGGTTTGGTCATTTATGGTTCCTGAAAATACAGCAGTTCACACAAAAGCGCCTTTTCCTTCAGCGCTCTTGATTAGCTTGTAATGGAAAAATTTACTTTGTTAAAAGGACTTTTTTTTCCTTGATTACGCACATACACATGAATGACGACTATATGACCACCGCGAACAAAACAGGTAGAGCGAAGCGCGTCTCTTCTGTACGTAATAATAGCTCAACTTGGTTGCTAACAATTGTAATGACTTTTTGTATTTTGCTGGTTGCATTTGAGAGAAAAAATCAGCGGGGGACTATGTTTTTAGGCATATATATTATGCTTCCATACGTTTTATATATTTTTTTGTTCCCTTCAGGTTTCAATCCTGTAATTGGCAATTGTCGTGCTTCTCTCTCCTCTCTCTCTCTCTCAACTCCTGTGGCTGTATTCCGAGCGTGGATTATTAGGCTTGCATGTGTAGAGCTCCAAGCTCGAGGAGAGAAAATCCCTTTTTTTATATTTAGGCTCAATAAGCATTAAATCAGGAGGAAAATTACTTATTGTGTGACATTATTAAGGCTTGATTACAAGTGGATTGGATCGAGTTGGTCGCGTTCGTTGCGCGTTGGCATGAGTCAATCCTTAGGCTAATCAGCCCATCAGCCTTTTAAAAGTCGGTTGGTGGTCGGTCGGTCGGTGGTGGTGGTGCGCTTGAAAATTGACTTGTTTTGTGCGCTAAATGAGGTGGGCTCGTTGGAGTAGAGTGCAGAGAAGACGAAGAAAAAAAAA
>JAANSN010000873.1:0-43656 GCA_036850665.1 Dicranocentrus wangi
CCAAATTGCGTCCATAAGGCTATATTCCGCCCTTTGACATAAGACAACTTTGTTCCAAGGCTTCGATACCAAAAAGTGGTTGGAAAATCATATATGGATGCATTACGTACAAAAAATTCAACTAAATTGTCTAGCCTTATTCTTAACATATCCCAAATCTGACATTGCATAAATTAAAAAATCTAGTCTTGGGACGAAATGTGGTTGGGCCGTTGGGGGCGCAAAGCTGTCGGTCGGAATTTGGTCGGGGTGGCCTGTAACCGTAACACCTCCTAACATGGTTTGCATTAGTAGAAGGGACGGATTAAATACGTAGGCTAATGAGGGTTTTTGGGTTAGCTATAGTACAAGATAACTTTTAATGTCCAATGCGTATTTATAAGTATTTAAACTAGAAGAGCTGTAGCCTGATTGAGAAATAAATTAAAAATAAACGAGTGCGTATTACATAGCTGTAATTTTGTTTATACGTTGTATAAACGTACATACACTACAGTAATTTATTTCTTAAAAGTTTAGGGTATCGACATGCGCTTTTATGATTGCTGTTTTATTAGGGGTTCCTGTTTTCCTCGGAAATGTGTTTGAAGGGAGGTGAATTCTTAAACTTTGGTGGGTATGCATACACGTAGGTAAAAGTTATTGTATTGTTTGATGACTCCGTCCTAATCTCAACCAAAATGCATATATTTTCATTCTACGAACCTACGAACCGAACCTACAAATGAAGGTGAATGAATATATTATAACATGTGCTTCAATGTATTATAGATCGTGTGTGATGTAAAATGTCGGTTCATTCTTCTGTCCGCCTTTGCCTCGTAGAGTGCCTAAAGGAGGCTCATTCATTTTAAATGTGTATTTTTTACAAAGAACTATAGTGAACTTTACGCATAAAAGAATTTCGGTATGTGAGCGAGTGCATTAAGGAATATTTTAGAACTCTTTTTGTACGGTGACTATAATATCTCGTCGTTTTTTATCCATTAAAAATGATGTGCCCCGTTACTTTACCTCAATATATCCGACGCTCATTTGCGTATTACAAAACAGTAGCATCAGTATGTTTTAGCAATTTACCAAAAAGCACACAATATAGCATTTTCAACTCAAGATAAAAGAATTCCCCAGCTAGTCCCTTTCTGTAGCGACACGGTAATGTTGTAGGTATATAGATTGTAATAACTAAAACGATTTCCATCCGTTTTCCAAAAGAATAGACAAAAAAGATATTAAATTCATAGAATGCCTGCACCTTTCCCAAACAGAGAAAGCTGATATATATTCATAATCATAACTTTATTCCCTTTCCGGGAAACTCTATGTGCGCCATGCTGTTCCCATTTCCCAACTGTGGAAGAAAGTGTAAAAATGCATACGAAAACTATATAGTCATCGGTTCAAAGGAAACACTTTCGCAAATGTGTGCACGTCAGGTTAAGCAAGAGGAAACATAATTCACATTTTTAGCAACTCGAATCCTTTGAATAGCTGGATACTGTCGTTGTTTTGAGACCCGAGATGATTTTTGTGAACATATCGAAGTGGCACCTTTGCAAAGACATTTTTTGTTGGTCTGTTGTGACGCGGTGGATTATGTTATTCACTAGCTATAAGCTAGTCTATTAAACATAAGTTTCATAATGATTTCGGGTTTCCTGCTGTGCTAAGAAACAATGTGGAGGTTTGTGAAACTACCAACGATATTCTACTTTTTATATATGCACTGATATTCACGGAGAGGACAAAGAGAAAGTACTTTCCATTACATAGAATAAAGCTTTTCATTCCAACAGCAAGTCCACCAAGCGGAATAACATTGTTCGAGTCCCAATCTCAAATGACCGATCCTAATGATTTTGATCTAAGCCTTACTCACTTATAATACAATCAGTCGAACCGTCCCAATCAACTCTGCTCAACAGTCCCAACCAACTCTGTAAACATTCCCAATCAACCCCGTAGAACACCCCTACTAAACCAATATTAAAACCCAAAATAATTCTCAAAGTGTTCTGTTTAGAACACAACGACCCCCATATTTTAAAATTACTTAAACCCCATAAAATACTGCTAGAAAATTAAGAGTAAAAAATCATGCGTGACAGACGGACATGGCAAAACCATAAACTTCACTTTGCTACGTAGCGAGCCAGTAATAATGTCCTAACAAAATGTAGGATTCGGGAGCACATGGCTCAGTCGTTAATGTAAACGGTAATATAGTGAAGTTTATTTATATGCCACCGTCTTTATATTTCCGAAGGTCAATTTTCCTTATATCATGAATTACGAGACAAGAAAGTGAGAATATACGGAGAACCATTTTGATTTTGGCATATTTTGGGCAAATTGCTACACTTCATTTGCCTTTTGTACATTCTATTGAAACCACAACATATGCTTCAGGAGTTAACCAACGTCAAAAGCGAGCAATATTTTGTAGTAGGAAAGGAGGAGTTTCGGAGGAGATATTATGGTTGATGGAGGGATTACACTACACCTCTAAATATTGTTGAAATGTCTCACGAGGGAAATTGACCCGGAGGAGGGGGAAATGACCCAGGCCCGCATAAGTTTGTATACTGTCTCATTGTTTTCTCCCCCACTACATAATTGGAGTTCCATGGACAATTTCTATTTTAATTTCACTTTTCTCCTTCCATTTGGCAAAAAACTTTCCAAAATCATACATCATATATACACTTCATTTGCCTTTTGTACATTCTATTGAAACCACAACATATGCTTCAGGAGTTAACCAACTTCAAAAGCGAACAATATTTTGTGTAGGAGGAAAGGAGGAGTTTCGGAGGAGATATTATGGTTGATGGAGGGACTACACTACACCTCTAAATATTGTTGAAATGTCTCACGAGAGAAATTGACCCGGAGGAGGGGGAAATGACCCAGGCCCGCATAAGTTTGTATGCTGTCTCATTATTTTCTCCCCCACTACATAATTGGAGTTCCATGGACAATTTCTATTTTAATTTCACTTTTCTCCTTCCATTTGGCAAAAAACTTTCCAAAATCATACATCATAGAGTAGCTCATTGTAACTAGTCAGATTTTTTTTAACTATGTCAAGCCACGAGCAGGCACACTCGTAAGTTAACATCCAACTGCACTTCGTATCCCGCAAATACGTACATTAATTTTCCTTTATACTTTGTGTACTCATTGTTCCCTTCCAAACCCAGCCCACCCAACGAACAGAATGAATATAACACTTTGGTCGCACTCCCTTTGTTCATTGTATGGCATATGAGCAGAGCATTAATCTCCTTGTTCTGTTCTGTTCTTTCTATTTTCCAGCGTCTTTTCTCCCATGTTATCACGATGTAAACCTGGCAGAACAAAAGAAAAGCCGAGGAAAGAACTTGACACTTATTTTTCAGTAGAAATACATTTATAATATGCCGTATATTGCTAATGATACTACTTATAGTAATAAGCAAGTAGTACGTCCTGAAAGAGTCCCGGATAAAAACACCAAACAGTACGGCTGAAGAAATAATGCAAATGCATAATAGGCTACCCAAACTACATCACCAACCTCTAGTTTTCTCCGATTCTCTTCTTTCTTCTAACTAGCAGTCTATTCTTATCCTTGGTTTTGTATGTATACTACATATGTATTATACAAACACACAGTTTTGTTATGGGATGTGTGCGTTGGTGTGTAAATGTGTGCTGACAGCAGAGGATTATAATATGGTTGAATGTATACCAACTTTGACAAATTGAGGCTGACAAAACATGTCATCCATGAAAGTCGTCGTTGTCGCCCTAACATACTTTGGTACATACGTTAATGCTACATCATCCTCATGAATCATCATCATCATGAGACGTCCATGCCTTTCTCGCTTCCACGTCTAGGCAGCGTCACCGTTACTTTTTTGCTTAGTTGCTAATGCATGTATAAGGTTTTCCTATGTAAAAACAGCCATTGAAAAGTGTGACTTTGCTGTACTTTTCAGAACAATGAAATTTTTTCAATAAGTCTCAACCCCATTTGCACTTNAGAACAATGAAATTTTTTCAATAAGTCTCAACCCCATTTGCACTTAATTAAACATTGAGTCGTATAATATTCAAGACTTGTAATCAGACAAAAAGGTTTCTATAATTCCGCTTATTGTTGCAGTAGTTTGGACATCACCCCTTGAATTGGCCAGATATATGCAAGTATAGTCCTGTTCCATTTTCCTGTTCTATTTTCCATTCCATAGGCTTTTATGGCAAACCAAATATCTGATCATGGTCAGTGATCAGGGATAGAAACAGCTTGTATTTTGCAAAACTATGCAATGCGAGATGATATGATGAGGCGATTCGTAAGTACAGTAGAGAATGCAGAAGAACAATGACTGGCAGAAAGGGAATGGCTTTCATGAGCTTCATCAAAGTGCATGATTCAACTGCAATCTCGCGGCAATGACGGGTCGTACGGAATTAAAATAGGTATATTCTCATTATCATCAATCCTCTCATATACCTACTACCTAGTACACACACACACACAGAGATATATATAAAGTGAGTATTTGAATGGGAGGAAAAATGTAAAAGAAGGGCAAGGGATGTCGCCAGACATACTTGGAGTAAATGGTTCCATTCGGAGACGGCAGCGAAGATGAGACTTTACGCAGGCATGCATGCTGACGAAAGTTGCAACGACTGCTTGTGCTGGCACAAAAGTGGAGAAGCATGCTACAACAATAGTATCCAAAAAAAATGCTAGATAGTATATTGTATACAAATGTGGTAATATGAATGCATCAGGACCACAATGGAATCTCTCATCGTCCAACTGCTGGAACTGTAAAATCCCGTAGCATTGGGTGTTTCCTAAGTTGGCATGTGTTAATCAGCTAAATCACAGAAGTAATAATGTGCTTAATCTTGACTTCTTTCGGGTCGTTGTAGAAGCTAATTTGGAGAGTAGAACAAAAGGAATTTTGGCCTGGTCACGACTCTCGACAAGTTACCGTCTGTAACTCTTCTCTCTTTTTTCATGCTCTGCTACTTGATGCTGACTAATCATAATCAGGGGAAACATTCTAAAATGAGTTTTTTTTTTCTGTAGAGGTCTACCTAATTATGGATCCAGAAGGTAAAGAAGATGTATGGGTTGGATGATGGTGCTGCAAGCCAAGTCTACATTCACTACCCACACCATCCTGCCAGACACACCACTTTCCTTTAGGACCTCTCTCGACTTTTCCAGGCGTAACTTTCTTCAAAGGGAAGAATTATGAGTGTCTGGAGTACGGGGATTTAAATTAGAAGAATAGTATCTGGACAAATGGGATTTTCTGCAAATAAGTCACTTTTTTGTCATTTAACACCTGCTGTCCATTTCCACTTTTTCCTGCTCCCAGGTTTTTCACATTATTGTCACTCTACCTTTTTGTTTCTTTATACTATTCTACAAGAGGATTTTTATGACCAACTAGGAACACTCTTACAATACAACCTTATTTCCTGTAAAGGAAGTGAAAACTGTGCCAGTTTTTTTTACCAGAAATTCTGGCATTTCATTCTTACTCCAGAAACAGCATGTAAAACTGTGTTCACCAGGAACGTCTGACTGTCTCGCCAATGAATCCAAAACGTACTTGGTAACACATTTTTGTAGGTTAAACTTGAGCACTTTTCCTAAAACCAGAAAACCTACTCTTCTGATTCCTGTTTATCTTTAGAAAAAATCTCATTGCTAAAAATGTTTTCAAGTAAAATGGTAGGGAGGTATAACTATTATTCAGTTTTTAAAGACTCACGCTTATACCTTCGATAAAAGACCATGACCGTCTTCGGAAAATCAATAGTTTCTTCAACTGTTTTCATTTCTCAAAAAATGGTAAAAAGATACATATTTATACCTGAACGCGCATACCAATGACCTCGCATACCATGTATATTATAAGTTACTATATGCATCTTTACGCAAAGAATTTTTTCAGTATGTAGTGTGATTTTTTTCTAGAGTTGTCCCTTGCCTTTTTCATCTGGATAGCTACTTTACACGTTAAGATTCGCGAAACTTTTTGCATACTTCTTTGCATTGCATTATTCAACTTTTAACCGATTGTGAGGCAGTGTGTGTGGGGAAAGTGAGATATATTAAAGGTAGCCCGTAGTTTTCACACCGGCAGACTGCGAGCATCGTTCGATCCTTTACTTTTTGCCTTTTCCTTATATTCCTTGATCCCACTAAATTACTCTGAAGGGAGCTTTAAACCTAGTTCATTTGACTAGGATTGCTACATTCAAGGGAGAGTTTGGAGAGTAAAATATGCGCTTTTCCGCTTGCTTCGCAGACAGATACTTGTATACAGAGAACGGTAAATTGAGATGGGAACCTTGCTTCTTTCGTACAACAAAGTTCCCCTAACTTATAACGGTAAGAAGTCTTACTTATTCTTAGTCGATTTTGAGTCGAAGTTGTAATTCGTTTTAGGAATATCAAGACATTTTGTTACTTGAACGTCATGACCATAATATGGTCAAGTGTATCGGGCAAAAAATTGTTTACAACCAACGGGAGCATGTTAAGTATTTCTAACTTTCGACTGGTTTTTCCTGGTGTGTGCTCCTGTCTGGCTTTCGGTTTGATAACTCAAACACGCCTTCAAATGGGGTCAAAGGTCACGTCCACATTTTTATAGGCCGGGTCGCATATATCAGAGTACAAGAAAAGCAACTTGAAATTGAAAGTCCATTAGAATTTATTGAATTGAATTACATAAACAGAAACCTACCGAGTGGTCATCTCATCATATCAATCTTGGTGCAACCCTGAACCCTCTAAATGCGACAGTGAAGTCACGAGGAAGGGCAGCTGATAGGAGACAGACGCTTTCAAGTAAAGTTCTGCAGTTTAGGTTCCTGTGGCCCGCGGGACCTCTCACTACGTGTTACAAGTCATCGTGTCTTCGTATAGTATGACTACTGTTTCGAAAATATCGGCATGTCTAATGAGAAAATATTAGGCATTTCTTCGGTCCATGTTTCTTATGTGGAGATAAAATGTTAATGAATTTAAGCTATAGCTTGTAATTATACAACGTGAATGAATGAGATTCATTTAAATGCTATCTTAGTTAATATTTTTGTAAGATAATATGCTGTAATAATGTTGTCAAAACTATTCTTATGATATTAAAATACAGCCGAATTTCAATATTGTATCATTTCAAGCTGCAGGTAATAAACGTGTACAGATTATCAATGAACTGAAGACACGTACCCTCCACACGAAAAATTGCTAAAAGGTATCTATTCGAAATTCGAATCTCACAAAGGACAGAAACAATACGTTACATACTATAACAGTCAGATGTTGCTAGTGTTGTTGGTGCACAAAAATTGTTAATATACATCTAAGTGAAAGCAGCAAAAAGGCAAGAATATAATCATATATAAAACTGATTATATCTAACTTTTGCTTTCCTTTCACTTGTTCCTTTACCTTTCACCACGTCTAAAGATCACCGCATCATCACCACCGCTGTATACTGCACTGCATAATAGTCAGAAAAAGTTAAGGAAACGTGATGATGATTAATTTGAAGAGTGAACAAGCATACGCATAAGCATACATACTTTGTAAGTTATGGATGCAGAAGGAGAGAACACACTTCAAGTCAAGATATCACTGCATAGTGCATACGTATAGGTGGAAGTGGAAGATGTATATGTAGTGGGTATGAGAGTACCATGTACATCGAGTACTTAAGCGTGGAAATTTTTTTGCTACTTTTCCTTTCATACTTGTGCTTGCTGTGTTTTTGGGAAGAAGCCAAATCCATTTACTTATACATCCTACGATCCTACCTTTTACTCGATAAAAAAATGAAAAGGTTTCGCGAGAGGGAGAAAATCATCATTCAACTGCTTTAAGGGTAGGGCAACTTGAGTTTCTAACTATAGCCATTTTCTTGGAGTAGGCAGGCATCTTTTTGGTGGTGGCACCAATTCCACAACTAATATATTTCTGAGTGAGTGATAGGTACGACTAAGATGATACGAGAGTTCGGGTTCCCTCCCTGTCAAGAAATCCATCCAAGAACGGCGTTGTACCTCTATACAAAGTGATGCTCCGTCCTTTCAACTGGAAAAGTTGCAATCTGACATTGAAGCAAAGGAAATGCTTTGAATCTGGACACTTCTGATTCCATAAGTAAGTAGGGGTGGTAGGAACACGAACACGGCACCGGAGAACTCTTTAGATGCATTAATAGTAAATGGATTTGAATGAAGCGATAAACCCAAAAAGGGAAATGTGCTATGTATTTTTTAAATTATGAATTTGACCTGCTTCGAAATGCTTTCACGCGAATTAGGTTTTAATATTTGTATGATTAATCATTAATACTCATTCGACGCGAAGGCAGATTAATCTTTTTCCTCCTCCAACAGCTGCTAAAAATTATCCGTAAAATTGAAAACTGGCAAAAGGAGAAATACATAACTCGAAGCAAGTGCAAGTGACCTCCTCCGGCATGAAACACCTATTTATTCCAGCAGCACTTTATCGCAAGTACTTTAATAAGCACTTTTCGTAGTGATTCCAAAAGCCATCATGTATACTTGACATTAACTCATAATGACATGGACGTCTGATCGCATTACGTATCATCTCTGGTGCTTCCGCTAATGCATAAAATGGCTGGCGATGTTTGCTGGTTGTGATCAAAATGTGAATCGTGTAGAGAGATGCGATGGGGATCAAATGAAAAGGTGCTTTTTGCGTTACCAACTTGACATTATGTGACATCCAATTTCACATCGGATTATATACGGGGCGAGCAGAAAATGTTCTCAAAAACGGTAATATTACTACAAGCAATAATGGTAGGAGATTCGAGAAGGGTAAAGATAAATATAAGTAGCGTGTATTACATTGCAAATGCGAACCTATTTCACATCACATCACAACCCCGTTGGCAATATTATTATAAATAGTTTTGTGGCAATGCTACTTGCTATATAGAGCAAGTTAGCAGATTCTTTGCCAATGAATTGTGACTTGGGCCAGTTTTTGTGGTTACTGTGAGATCCCACAATTTACCGTTTATTTATCCATTTGTGCACATGTTCATGTTTAGTGTAGATGTTGCTCATGTGGTCCGTCAGAGGAGTGGTGATGTAAATGGTATCACTACGCATTAGGCTAGTATCAGTATTAAGTTTGTGTGTGCGTTGTGTCGCAGCACTACTGTATCGATAAAATAGCTCACAACTGGATTTCAACGAACGTTTTTTGCAGCTGTTTTGTATTTCATTCCGGGCGACATAAATTATTTACCTCTTTACGTTTGGCATGTGATTTTTCTAGATATTTGTCAATTTAATATTAACGAACTCGAGGGCAAAACCTGTCCCAAGTTTTATGTTATAGAAGGGAAATTTATGCTTCGTTTCGGTTATGCCACTCCCACAACCAAATGACTTCCTAAGTGCGGCTATTTTTTGCAAGAGAATTCTCTGGTCATCTGGCTGACTTCGGCCATTCAACCACTATAAATAGACAGGACAAAGTACATGTCATAACCATGCTATTATAAACAAATCCACTAAGCTGAATAACATAGCTCGCTGCCCTCAAATATCAAATCTCAAATAGCCAAATCTAGCAACAAGACCATTACAAGCAATCCGCTCAAACACCCTCATTCAATTTATCAATCCAGTCAGACATTTGTGCAGGGCCATAATTCGGAAGTGTGGTGTGTGTCAGGACTGTTAATTAATGTTAATATGACTTTTTTCATGAACTCTCCAGATGCTCATTGGGATGCTAATATGTTAAGATTAAACTAAGCTGGTAAATCAGTTATGCCTGTTTGACATACTTGTGTACCGTTAGAACCGCTAATGATTGTGAAATTACAATAGTCTTTTCATCATAGCATTTATCTTGAAAACTCAAGTAAATCCATTGTTGAAAAAGAAAATTTTGTGTTGTCACATTTCACTCTTCAACTTTAAGTTCACTTTACGTAAAGGAGTTGTATTAAGGGGTGAACGTAACGAATCTAGTATATTTAATATATAGTACACATAATATATTCTAAATTGTAATATAAATGTGAAGTGAAAGTTAACAAGAAAAGAATAATGTCATGGCCGACTTTACTGCATGCTCATATATTACCAATATTGGGTTACTTGTTTCTTTACTTATCATAGTGCAGTGTATCAACATGCTAAAAAAAATAGTTTACGCGATTTTATTACACACACACAGCCGTTGAATTCCCTGCAATTTTTGGAACACTACCAAATACAATAACGGCCAACGACAGCGTAGCAAGTATAACGCTACATAGTTTTATTATTGTACATTTCTTTTCCTCTTAACCAGAAGTTTGAACAATTACGCAGGTAGGTACCCATATCCTTACAAAATTTTGATTGCTGCTTTGTGGAGCCGTAATCTTAATAGGTATCAATCTTCATGGAAGCAAAGTAAGGGTTTCCATCATGAACTTTTGAAGTTTATCTATTATACTTGAACAAACGGCTCAGATGGGTAGATTGAGAATAGAGACAGAGACTGATTTGCGTGGATTTTAAAAGGTCGAGGTGGTTAGATACACAAATTCATCAGACACACGCACCATGAAATCAACGCAATGCAGGGAAAGCTAAAAGCGACACAAAGCCCCGTTAATCGGTGCCTCTTTTGCTCAGTCTTATGTATCGTTTACAAGTTATTTGCTGTGTCTCAAATAAAAGGTGTGGCAAATCCGCAGCCCAGTTTTGTTAAGCAAACACTGTATGGTGGGAAACGTCCCAATACGTGTGATCATTTTTCTACATTGTAATAATAATAGAACACTTCTAACCCTGACAAAATAGGACATGGCATTCTTTCTATAAAAGTAAGTTACAAACTGCATATAGATAGACTGAAATAAACCTGGACCCTCCTGGTAGTTTGATAAAAGGGGTGTTACTCATGATTGCCATGAAATGAAGAAAGCGTGAGATATCGGTCTGATTGTGAGACGGAGAACGAAAACTATTTAACCCTTTCAAACGTTAATAAGTAGATGCAGGAACGACGAAGATGACAAATTGGAACACTACGAATTACAGTGTCTTCCCATGCAGGATCAAAATTTGGCGAATCAAGGGTGTAGATGGGAAAATATGTTGACTATTAGAAACGCAAAAATGCAATGCAGCTTCTAGTTAATGGTTTGTTGTTGTTGGGATGTGGTGTTTTGATGAATTTACATTTGCCTAGGTTAAGTCATACAGTTCTTGTCACGAGCCCATGTATGCATACTCATTGCGGAGGAGGTCAGAATTCAATAAATGTAAGTTTTTTTTCAAAATAGGGTGGAAAAACTGTTATTTTGATCCACTTTACTTCTTCGAACGCGCCTAACTGAGGTATTGAGGTAAAGAGTTTTATGTTTAAAGTCCAGTGTGTTTATGAGTTATATCGTGGATATGGACGGAGCGACGGACGGACAACAAGCAAATATACACGCCTTAGCGTTGTTATGCCTAATATACTATACCACCAAATCGACATTGCGGCAATTACAACCGGCAACATAAATTAATATTCGCAACACTTGCAAAAATTAAAACTGTTAATTTAGTTTGCTTTATGAAATCAAATGATTTTTCCATCAATGATGAATGAAGTGGCAAAACTTTATTTCAGGGCTGCTCATATTTAGATTGACAGATTTACTTATTCTGCGTCTTGTGGACAATCAAAGATTAAAGAGTACCTCGGAATTTCGACGTGCTCTGTTAATACCCTAGTGGCATGGTAAAGCTCTCAAAACTATCCATTTATAGCTCGGAGTCTCTCTGGACTAAAATAGGGTCTTGCACAATCATTTGGATTACCTTGGTTCAATTACAGGGAAGTGTTAATAGCAAGAACAACTTTTCTTTGCATCAACCTTCCTTCTATTCTATATTATTGTGAAGACTACCCCTTGTTACAATTCAATTGGACACCGTTGTTATAATAGACAGTCACCACACCAAACCAGCATGATCTGTAACACGTGTGGAGCACATTCGCTATTTATGATAATCATAACATAGTTATGACATAGTGAGTTGGCAATTTGATACTATTTGAAAAATGACATGACTTCGTATTTTCATCGCGCACGACATTATTGTGAAAAAAGTGTGGTGGGTCCATTGATAATGTAGAAGTAGGACTTAGATTTAGGAAAGTTAGCATTTTGTAGTATATGTATATACGCTTGTGCTTTTTTATGACTAGTGTATATTTAATACAAAGGATTTTTTTCTCCTTGTTTCTCTTCCTATTCTGTATTGCTACTGGGGAGTGGGGACACACGGTTTTCCCGTCCTGACGTCAGTTTGGGAAAATAGGTCGGCTGCCGGTTGTCAGGATAGTGGTAAGTATGTGTGATAGATCTACATCCATGTGTGCATTTATGGTGTATGCGTGCTTCGTTTGGCGTTCTGTGTTTTGACCTTATATGCATTGTTACTATTACACACATGCACAGAACGAAGGTCTATAATATTTATAAGGATAACTATGTTTAGTTTCATTTTTATAACGTAGCTGTGATACATCGAGAAAAAATACTGAATGATAATTGATAATGTTTGCAAAGTCGGGTGGGACGGGTCGCAAGCTAAAGCACACATGAGCTGCACTGCACGAGTCTTGTGTTTAGGGCATGAATATGCAAAAATTGTTGGCTAATCGGTTCGGCGGTGACGACAGCCACTACTCCTACCCTGCTTGCTCACTGCTATTCAGCGTCTGCGAAAAAGTAAAACTGGTGTGTGCACACATACCTAGTATTGCTAAAAAAAATATTGTTGTTGGTTGGAGTCGTCTCTAAATGTCTGGCTGGACAACTGGGGAGTGGGGACATAAACGTAACCTCTATTGCCCATCTTCTGTGTATCGTGCCGCATGACTTATTAATTTGAAATGACAGATTAGATGTTACTATGTATATCATTACGATAAAACTTCAAGAATTCTTTTAGTCGAAGGGATATACGCCATTGCAGACTATATACATGACAGCTTGACAAGGCTGAAAATAAATTGACCATGGCGCTGGCTGATAGTATGACATCGTTTTTTCCAAATCAAACTTTCTTTCCTTTTACTTCCGTCGCATTTCCCCATCTGTGAAATGTAACGTGCTACGTCGTATTTTGTGCTAATTGATTGAAGAGGTTGAATTTGTGTAATTCTGCAAGGACATTATGACGTAGCTCATATAGCCGAAAGCAAGGGCTGATTTACTCAGCCTGTTCGTCAGGTTACACCGTAGCTCCTAGTTCCTAGCACAGTTCGAAGAACATACTTGTCTGAGATTTGACATAACAATTTCTTAGGTCATGGGCCATGGGTAAGGGACAGAATGATTTTGAGCCAAATATCAATCGTTGTCAAATGTCTACTGTAAATGTGCCAAAGAGCAAGTCAAATATTTTTTTATCAAAAGTTAAGCGATTGTGAATTGGGTGTTAACTCGTATAACAATCTATATGACAGACTAACCATTTTAACCATATAATGTAAGCAGCTTGTTTGAGGTGAGAAACGTAGGGACAACTACGGTTTTGTTTGTGCAAATGGCAGTATTAGGATGGTACTACTTAATTTATGATACCTAGAACAATGCATGCTAAGACAAGCAACCTAAGCATATATCCTGTTGTTCACTATACCAATGCACATGCTTAGTCTTGCCAATTCAACGAAGTACCGACACCATTTTGTGAGTATGTTGAAAATTAAAGTTAATCTGTCATCTACTAAACAAGGTGAGCAAAACAATCCTGCGCTGAAAGTGAAACTATGAAATTGATTTGGTGATATGAACTACTTAGCTTATGAGTAGAATACTCTGTGTGCTGCATACAAGAACAACGTAGTAAATCTGAATATCTAATCCGATACCTTATAAATACATGCATAAGCAATCATCAGCAATTTACTTCCGTTTCAGCTTCGTATGTAAAGAGGTTTTCATATATCTTTATTTTATATTTCCTCCTAGCTCATAGTTTGGATGCAAAATAGTGTGGTTGTTTGCTTGATTATTACTTGTACTTTCCGTGCAGACATCCAAAGCAAGGGACCAGGGAACCACAAACGCGGAAACGTAACATGCACTAATTCAAAAACAAGCTGTAACACCTTTCACACATCTGCTCTCTCCTCATGCTCTGGCAGCGTGTGACATTCGTTATAATGAATCGGTCGCCTTTATATTTGGTACAATGGGATCCTTAAAGGTTCAATGAAAGAAATATATACATATTAATTTTTAAATTCCCCTGAAGTCCTTCCACTAGAATTGGTTCTGCTTTTGAGTTTCTGGTGGTACTTTGTGAAAATTTACATATCAGTACGAATCCACTATGGACTTTTTACTTGTGGGGAAAAGTAGACTTAAGGTGGAATACGTAGGCGACTGCCACTTCTGGATTTTTCATTACATTTCAGAACCTGCCCGCCCCTCTGTACCCAGCTCGCATACGAAAAATTGCAATGGTGAAAGCTGATTTTCTGCTTCTTGATTTAAAATGAAAAATAAATTCATGTAAATCAATTACCCAACTGTTCGTTTGTTAATAAGGGGTTTGGACAAAGCTTTGAGTCACTGGTTGTGAGTTCAGATTCCGTGTTTAGGTGTTTTTGAAAGTCTTACATTAAGGTAAATAAAAACGCCAAATTTTCGTTTCAAAAACATGAAAGGACATAATTTTTGTGTACCTATATTCTATTAAGTTATTAGGCAGGAATACCAAATGGCATATATTTTTGAGAATATCTCATTAACTCCATTTTGCACCTTTCCTACTTCGTTACGAAATAAATCAGAAGGCCAGATGCTCAACTCAAAGTAGAAAATTGTATGAAGTATTTCAGCACGTTTGTAAATTTTGGGAGAAAATTCAATTTTGCACAACGTGCACAATCCAATTCAGCACGCTTTCACCCTCACTCAAGTCAACAATTTTTTCTTATGTTTAACTAGAGGGTTGGTTGGATGTTTATAAAAGTGTGCTAAACTTAGCAAGTAGTTGTCTATGTTCACAACGAGCATCCATTCCCAGAGGTCTAGTCAGCAGCGAGAGCAAATCAAAGAAAACATGAGGCAACGTCAACACTGGTAGAAAATAGGGATAGAAAGAGGGGTATACGATACAAGTCAACTCTGTGAAAGAAAACAGTTTTGGAGTAGACAAGTATGTAAAGAAAACGGGACGGAAAAGTGGATCAAATACCCCCTCCTGGCCATAAAACAACTTTACGGTATCTTTCAACTGATATTCGCAAGGTACTACGTACTCATCCGGACATAAAGCTGTCAACATTTTCCCGTCGAGTTGGGGTCTCACAACCCAGTTTGAATTCTGATTTTGGAGAAATTCATCCCTGCCGCAGTGTGATTCTTTGAAATATGAAATGTTGGAGATGAGCAGGGGACCAATTTCCACGCAAGCTAAAAATAACAGGAAATCGTTCTCGCATTTTCATTTATAGCAGCCACAACTGAAACTATACAATGACAGTCCATGATGTTAAATTTGAGCTGAAATAGCGTCACGCGATTACCATCTCTATTGTTATTTCCCATAATTTCGGAGGAAACTCTTTCCCTTTTTGGAAAGGTGGATTACATGCGCTATAATTGCATGTATTTGTTCTTGACTTATGTAACTTAAGCTTTTTCGTATCCTTTCCATCATATAGGATGAATTTCAGAAGGTTTTCATGTTCAGAAACTATATATTGCAGTTGGGGGTATTTTTACGGCCTCTCGAATTTAGCTAACGGTCTCTGGGATAATCTCATCTTAGGAGACCTTCTTCAAATGGCCAGGCTTAGGCTCAGCTTTCCCAAGAAGGAAAACGAGAGAATGTTGGAGAGAATAAAAAAGGCGACCGTTGGCCTACGAAAAGCGTCGCAAGAAAAAAGGATTGATTCTTTCGTGACGGAAGGACACTCAAATGAAGTTAAAGTGCACTTAGAACTGTAGTTGATAGCACCCCTGTGGTATGGTAAAAGTGTAAATCGCATTTTCTTATTTTACTCCAACAATACAATGAATTTAATAAGAAATAGTGCAGCCTTCGTTGGTAACACCAGACTTTTGTTTGTATTTATTTACAATTGCCTTCGAACTTCAAACATAAGGGAAAGTAGCTCGAAAATTAAACAATACGAAGGAATGAATGAACCTACTACAACATAGGAGATGGTAAGGCTATTGTCAATTGTCAATGGATGTCACTCAAAGGCAAATATTGTTCCAATAATAGGGTTTTATCATGTACATGCTTAATTCATTATTATAACCCTTCTATATCTATAAATATTCCCATTTAGTCCTCCGTCCATTTATTAGCGAAATTGAGTGAATGGATCAATTAGTTCATTTATATAAAGTGTGGCTATATAATATAATCTATGCTATTGTACGTACTATCTCTGCATAGGTATACGTATGTGCTTCGCATGGCATGACATTGTCATTTATCAATCCGGTAGGTAGGTAACTCCGTGAAGCGGAAAGTAATGATGAGAGTGGCGAAATTATATTGAGGAAAGGAAATTGGTCGTGATATGACGTTATCCACACCAGCCAACCAGACAGGAAGGAGAGTCCACTCCTATCCTATACTTTAACAAGCGTGCATTCCTGTTATTCACAACAGTACATGGTTTGTACTTTTTTGTACGTTGTACGTATCTACTTGTATAGAAGAATAACCTCCGTGTCTGAGTGTGTTGGAACACGGCTATTAACGAATAGACGTGAGCATTGTAATAAAAAGTAATAGTAACGTAATGGTCTTGAGGTAATAGAATTAAAGGAATACCGGTTTTGAAGTAAGGTTACTTTATAACATTAACATTCATTGGTGGATCAAACAAACCATATCTCCGAATTAGCACTGGTCCCATCATCTAGTAACTATTTTTAAGGAATTTTAGTAACACAAGAAAGCACCTACCTATTTTGGACAATTTGAAAGCGCGTATACTCAGGTGGTTTTAATCTTAATATTAAAAAGCTTTCCGCAAACTGAAATCATGCAGTCCATTACATATTAAAGTACGATTTTGTCCAGATTAAATAACTATGTCGCAACCCAACCTAACGGCACAACGTTTACAATGAAGAAGGGAAAATTAATTAACGCCACAATTTTCTCTGTCTTCAGAAGCTGGTTTCTATCACTTGTGCCACTATCTATCCTTTGTCAACATATAATACCAACCTTTGAATACAATTTGCATTTATTCCCTTATCTTTTATATGAATTTACGTCGAGGTGAATTTGAAATGTAATGTCTTTCAGTGTTCAGTGGTTACAGAAGGTGATACAAACCAAAATAATTTTCTATCTTCATATTTCCACCTACGTATTTCCTATATATCGCGAGGCAAGGGTATATGAGAAGTTGGCGTGTGGGTGGGCGCATGTAGAAGACTTCATTGTCCATTCATTTCCTGCTATTCCATCACTCCAACCATGTTCCCTCCCAGTACTTCCGGCCAGATTAATGAATTTTGGCTTCTCCACAGCTCGTGCTGATTTCTAATTTCTGCAACACCAACTCAACCAATGCGCTCATTCCAGAAGAGATACCGTGCTGGAGTTTCTTGGGCCAGAATATGTATTTCTTCATTTTGAACGACAAGCTGATACAGAGTTTGTGCCGGTGAATTGTACAAATTGCAGATAAAACTAACCATAAGCTCTATACAAGCCAATGGTCACAATATATTGAGACGGAGATGTTCTAAAAATCCATTCTCACGCCCGTTCCGGATGAATGAGTGAATACACACTGGAACATAACTGTTGGAGCCAGGTCGCTCATTAAGACCTTGATATATTCATTTGTGTATCGTATCGCTGTTTTACCACTCCCGCTAATCGGATGAGCTGTAGCAGTTAGTTTCTTCTTGCTCTTCTCATGTGGTAGTATATTGCTTTTTGGCATGCAGCGAATTATAAAGAGAGTCATGTTGTACATACGTACAGTACTGTATTCATATACTTGTAGTCTCACCGCTTCGTGTTTCATTTAATTGCTTAGGCGTTAATGAATTTTGGGTTAATTCTGAAATTTGCTCTACTCTTTTGTCAGACTCGCACATGGGGAATACTTGGATAAAGCATATTTATATCCGTTGGTGTTATTTTCGTGATGGCAATCAGGCTAAGATAAGCATTGTATTTGGATTTTTGTAGTCGGGTAGAAGAGGAAGTCAAGCCAAGACAATTTGCTGGAATCTATAGTACGTAAAGTATTTTATACCTTTATACTCTCTTGGTTAGCGCATCTTCTATTTCCGCTCCTACCGATAAGTATTATTGCTGATGCATCTAATATCGGAATAAAAGAAGCTAACATAAGTTAGACCTATTTCATGAAATCGGTATAGCTAATGCTGATGCTCAATATTCGGATTTTGTTGGTAGTCCAGCGTACAGTTTTGATCAACCCGTGCTAATACGATGTGTGTGAGTCATTTTATGACGTAAATAACTTACGATCACTCAACTATTCCTCCCATTTTGGGTTAATTGCATTTTTGCGAATTGGGCATTACAGCTGGTGAATGGGGCCAAATGCAACGTTGAAATAACTTATGAATACGAATTAGCATTGTTTTGCACGTGCTTCATTTTTGGATGGTTGTTTTAGCCTGTCGTATGTTGTTGTTACTTATTTTTAGCAGTATATTTTCAGAATAACTAAACTGACTCTTCATATACTAAGGACGGCAAACTTTTTTGAATTTTTCACATTTCTTATTTAGCAACTTCATAAATATCTGTCCTCATGCATATTTCGTCCAATGTTTAATACATAAAATATTGGGTTGATACAAAGGAGATAACCCGCACTAATGCGGACAAGGATTAAGGAAGTCCTTTTCCTAATTGCCTATGCAGTTTAGGGATTTTTCGAATACATTGGAATGTAAAATTCGATTTCATAAACAAATGAACGGGAGCTTGGCGAATTTCGTATTGCACATAACTCGGATGACGGATGAATCGCAGTTTTTAAGTTGTATTTACATGTGACAATCATAAAACCAGACATTTTCCGTGTGACCATGTGATGAGGAAGGAAGAGTTTCGATGATTAATTCTAATCACTTTTAATCACAATTTTTTACAGGGTTAAAAAAAATTGCCGTTTATTATTAGTTTTGACGTGCATAGTGTCTGGTAGAGGTAGATCTAACACAAGTTTTCGCCTCTCTCGCTCGTTGTTTACGTATTTACCTAATGATTTAATTGTTTTCTAAAGCCTCTATTTCAATTAACTATAAAGAAGAAACTCTCCACAGTTCCCAGTTTTTAACTACTCACTTGAGTAGATAAGCCTCAGGGGTAGCTGTTTACGATGCATTCATAATAGGAGAAGAACCCTGAAAAATAAAGTACTATTATTCCACGTTGCCTCCTATCCTAACTCTGCCCCTTCACAAATTAAATACTTTACGAAGGCTTCCCCCTTTCCTAGCATAGGAGTTCATTTTGCAGTTTGGGGCTCATGTTCACCGAGTACTTTGTCGGCGGCCACTAACTTCCGGCTCATTTCATATTCCCTTCCTTTGAAGTTTCTGATAAGTATATTCGTACCATCCAGATTCTACGATAATATTATCATGTGCCATGGATAAAGTTGGATAAGTTGTTATGTCATACATAGGTATCTTAGTACGAAAGTTAATCGGATAAACGTCGTCATTCAGTCTACTATACACACATGGAAATAGTATGTTCAAAGCCCAGCGCAAGTTAGAGTAAGGTCTGTGCCAAATTAACAAAGGGCGAGTAAATTCTTGAATTTGGGTTACAACGTGGGTGTTTAGTAGTTATTCACGCTATGTCAAACGTAAAATCAGCTCATTTTTCAATCTGTATTACATAGAGGTATATTTTCTCGTGAAAAATAGACACGAACTTTATGATAAACATAACCTCATAGGCATAGGGCACCACTTATAAATGGCACCAGTAACGCGAATCTTATTACGTATACATGCAATTCAAGGAGTTGAGCCTGAGCCATGCATTAATCAGTACGGCCATCTCATTCAAAATTTATGCATTTTTTCTATGGCAGATAAAGAAGAAATAATGGCTAGCAATGAAATAATTTAAGAACTTTATAATGCAAAGCTGCTGGCGAAAGACATTGCCAAATTACAAAAAATATGTCTGCATACGAGACAAGTACACCATACCACCCAGAAAAGGAATACATAGTTGCTGTTTGCTGTAACAGAAAAAAGCGCCAGCCGAGCTGTTAGCTCCAGCACATGTTATACTGATTTTTTTTTTCATTTTGTAATTTTTGCTACAAGTATCTCTTCTCTGCAGCCATTAGATTAGAAGGGAAAATAGAAACTCATATCTGGACTCTTCCTTCCACACATTTGTATGATTTTCACTTTAGTAAAAAGTGATAGGGAAATGAGAGAGCATGTTTCGGGGGGAAAACTTGTACTTTGTACATATGAAATTGCTCAAGAGATAGGAAACAAGGTTAGATGTAATGTTAGTTACTCATAAATATTTCATAGCAAAATAAATGTTTGCATTCGCAAACTCATTTAAGGACGGTAAAGTAAACGGGGAGTGGGGGAGAAAGTAAGATTGTGGAGCTCATTAAAATCCAATTCTTCATCATTTCGGGGTGGATAGAGAATCCAAGATACAAATTATCTTGTGCCTGTGCAAGTGTGCGTATGTGCAGAGTGAATTTTCATTTTGTATTCTGATGGAGTGAATGTGAATATCATGGCATCTCCAGCTCACACATTTGTATTCATCGAGTAAACGATAACTTTTGCCTTATTTACTCCGTTATCTGGGTCATAGTTGTATCTGTATCGGGTTGTTCTCTAGAAGTTCGTATTAATAACTTACTAGTTTTTATGAATGTTGAAGCAATAAACTTTCGAAACAATTTTCTGTTGCAAACCACCCTTACACACGCACACGAACCACCAGAAGTTATGATTGATGGTATTTTTATTTGTATTGAACTTCATGCTACAGACTACTTGCTTTGGAAAAAGACACTTCTTTATCCTAGATTTATTCTTTTCTTTCTTTTACAGTTGGTGTGGTCACTTTTTTAAAATTCTCTCTACAAAAAATTTTTTGGCCATGGTTTACATTTTAATCAGGTATTTTCAAGGATTTTCGTCAAAATAGGTTATCTGGATGCAAATAAGCAAAATGATTTGGCAAGGATTCCTACAAAAGTGTCTATGAAACTAAAAATATGCGATCTTCCTTTAGGCAAAACTGTCAAGTTGCTACTTTTATGTATTTTACCATATACTTGCTACACCAGTTAAATTTAACATGAACTTACTTAGCCGCATGTCCAGGCATATCATTTTAGCGACGCAATTTGCAATAGCATATAGTTTATAAATTACCATAGGGGATGTTCAGCTGGAGTATTAAATCGTCTCTTTTGTTATTTTCACAAGTTTTATGATCTTCATCACCCCATCCACCTATTCTTATATTTACGCTATGATCCTCCTACATCTCTAACCACAATACTTCAAGTTTTTAAGTACATAAAGCGTAAGCCAACCTAGTCCGCTTCAGGAATCACACGAGTCGAGGCAAAAAGATTTACTATATGTAGTATAACTTATAAATAGTTACAGAAACATGAAGTAAACCATTATGAGAAAGATGTACAAGAAATTTAAACTGCCTTCCACAATCGGAAGACTTTCTTCACCATAGTCGACAAGAAGTGTGGGAACATTAAAGCGACAGCTCACTTGAAATTAGACACCAGCCGCCGGCTGGTCTATAAAATAGCCTCGTAAATATTTTTGCTACATTTTGCACTGCATAAAAGTCAAACACGTATCCACGTGCAAAAACTACTTTGGCAAGTGAGAAAGCAGCATGAGCGTCTTTCATATAAAAAACTTTTTTGTGTTTATTTTTGCTTGCTTTTAACTGAGAAAATGCGTTCTCTTTTTGTTTAGGGTACAAAAATAAATCACACAGCGCAAGTAAAATATCATCACAAAAGGGAATACGACGACATCGTTTCCGCTATCGTGTTGTTTCATTCTTTTATGACCAAGATGCAACTTGCAACTCCCGTTTTGTCGCGAACTGCTTTTCGCATGGTAGATTAAGAGAGAAAAGCACATATACATTTGTTATGAATTAGAGGAATGGCTCAAGTGAAACAAGGCAGATGAGTAGTGGAGACAAAGACCTTGGGCAAAGGAGACAAGTCGTAAAGATAAAATAAAAAAAGCAAAAAAGTACAGTAAGACTAGCGCATATATATCTGCCCAAAGTAAATCACCACATTTTAAGCTATCAGCCAAGCCCGCAGACAGTCGTGAACTGTGTGTGTGGAGAGGAGGGAATGGAGGGAAGCGGATTGGAGAAAATAGAGAGTAAACTTGCTTATTATTATTAGTGAGTAGAGAGTTATGTGAATTGGTTCTTGGTTTTCCTCTGATGTTCTTCCTCTCTGACTCTTGCTGTTTCTCTTTCCCCCTTTGTTACATAAAATGCAAAAAAAAGTGTAGAGAGTAACTCATGCGAGGTTGAAAAGGACCAAGCCATGATATTACCCGTTGTGTCAAGCAAAGTATGACATGAGAAAGCATCAACGTTGAATTGAGTTGACAGACGGATAGAATTGCTTATATGCTGGATTGTCAGCTCTGCAAAACGGACTGGTTTGTTTCCCGACGGGTCCATGTGAGTGGGTACACAGAAATGGTGAGCGTGGCGTGCGCTGGGTGTTGTTTTTATAATGTAAAAAATCCGTTTATGCATGGGGATGGATCCTACCAAGGGACGTATATATATACAGCTTTTTCTCGGCTGACTTTCCCGTTTCACTCGAATGTCATTAACTTGAACGTGAAATTATCTCACTCTCATTCATCCACTTCACTGTTCACTTTATTGCTTTGTTGTCACTAAATTTAGCATGATTTGACCTCTTGAGTGAGAAGAAGAAGGAGCTAGCGTTTGTCAGGAGGGATCACATTTCAACATGTTTCGGAACCTAAAGGCTATCCAATTACGGAATTATGGTTGGAACTGGTCCATGTGGATGTGGGTAGTAAAGTAGTAACACGCATCTTTCAGTGTATTTATAAACGGTGGCAGTTGTGGATGGCAGCGGTTCGTACAACGCTCATATTTTATCATCACTAAATGAGTTACATATATTATATCAAGTGGGTAAATCGATATTTGCTTCGAATCTAGCTTTTGTGGATAATTATGCCGTGCTGAATTGAAGTCTGGTGACATTTGTTGCGAGTTATAATTATGATAAGAATTCGAAACATCTTTTGTCAAACAAAATACAAAATGCAAAATGTTTCTGAATTTCAATTCAAACAACGTGCCACCATAGCTGTCTGGAAAAGTTGAATGTCCAACAAATTTCGATTCAGAGAATGAAATAGTAAAAAAACATTTGGCAGCAAAACGTCATCATATCCACCGTTTTTGGGAATGCATGTACATGTGTTTGAGTAGCTCATTCTCTGTGATTTGTAATTCAACAATGCAGATACTCAAGGTTTTATTCAGTTTTATTACTTGTTACTTGTATAAAAAATCTCAACTACACACGTGTAGACAAGGGGGATGTACTTTAGTTCAACGCATGACGATTCGACTCACTCTGTAACTAGTTACTATACTACCTACATACCTACCTACAGTAGTACTTTTCTTGTAAGTTTTAGTAGACCCTGATAGGAACCTGAAAACACCCCTGTAGAACACTGGCCATAAACCCTGTCGAAAATCGAATGCCCATTTAAGCCCTGTCAAAAACCCAATTAAACCGTTTCAAATACACACTTAAACCCTCTCAAATAGCCGTTTAAACCATTCTCTCCCCTTTTACCAGCTCTCCCTTCGCCACCCCTCTTCCATCTCCTCCCCCTCTCCTTCATTTCCTTCCAACCGTTCATATATATTATCCAGTATCGAAGTTGGAATTCAGTTTATGTAATTCATGCCCGAGATATTGTGCTTAAGGTTAAAGTTTACGTTTACGCACCCAGGCACAGACACTGCATCAAATCCAGTATACCCTTTCACGGTAAATAATATAAATCTAGATTGCTGAAGTTGGAATTGGATATACACAAGGTTTACTACTACAAATCCTTGTGCAATACATCATTATACATTTATCAAATGCGCCGACATTTACATCCGTTGTAAAAACTATTACGGAAATGCGCGGCATCTGCATCTACATGTTTCGGTAACCTCCTATACGCTCGCTACCCAGTACAATTTAATGGTTTCCTTTTACCACAAGTTGTTTATGTGCCGCAGAATTTTAAGTTTGCTAAAAATGTAATGTTCTAGGTTATGGCTTTGTCGACTCGACATCTACACAAGTGGTCCAACTTGTTACTTACTATTCAATGGAAAATGAACAACTTTAGAATGATTTATAATCTTTTCTACAAAGTCGTTCAGAACGAATTTATGTACGTTTGTGTTATTGACTTCAGGTAACTAAAAATCCTAACTTTCAAGACGATTCTTTAAATAGCTTTCTATTGTACGCTTTCTTTTCTGTCTGTATCCTACCAATGATCATATATGCATAAGCTCCTTATGACCAGACATCATCAAGCAATCGGGAGGGAAGTACTCTTCTGCCACAAGAAGATGAAATACGAAAAACGGTAATACGCTACTACACCTGGCTAAAGCACCTAGCATACAAAAGTTTCATTTTTACTCACACGACATTTCACCCCGAGCGAGTTTGAAGCACAGCACAGCATTACGGAAATTGGCCGCAATCAAGTAATGTTAGAATAGCAAAACATAATTTATGGTAAATATGGGAAAAGTTATTGTGCGCAGATTTTCCGAGACAGCCAAATAAAATGATATTCATAAGCAGATTTTCTTAAAAGCAGTATTGGATTGGAGCCGTCTAGTAGTCACAATACCACCACAAAAGTTACACTACGCTGTAGACTTTATTGTTCACAAGGATTTGTCGCTGCATTCTGCATTGACTCTGCAGATAAGTGATTAGTGATTTACGCTGGCGACTGTCAACATATAATTCAGTCAGATATCTGCATCACGCCAGAAGTAAAAGTTGTCTGCTAATTTTCTTCCATGGCATTGTGTAACGGTAGTTGTCGTGTTGAAGTAAGGAAGTGTACGTGTAGAGAAAATTGAGAACAAGTTCCAAAAACGGTGAACAAGAAAGTAGAATGAACATGTTCGTATGGAGGAGGGATGGAATACATCCAACTTTTCCTGATCTCGATACTCGTCTTCTAAATGTATTTGTACACAAAATACACAGTATCTGAGAGGGTTCACATAATATCCATGGCCGTTTCAAGAAACTAGAAACGCATTGCTGATTTATCATATTTTCTTTACGGTAGGTTCCCCTAAATACGGATGTGTTTGGGGAGAATGCTAAAATTCCTTGTGGCTGCTACGTCGACAATTCTAAACCATAATGCTAATGCGAACCACATACTATTCGAACATAGAGAAACTATAACTAATGGAGTAGAGTTGTAGTTTGTATATTGTGACAAAAATGTGAACATATGAGGTCGACCTGTCCTGGCCCAACCTCACTAATAAAAACAAAAAGTTTTTGGCTTCGCGAATTTGATGCTAGAATTGCAGCATTTGTTGGCGACCACGTGCCGAATATCCCGTGACGAGGAAAGGAGACATGCATACTGACATCTAATATACGATCGATTACCATTCTGGTCGTCAAAATCTTCTATTCCTACAATACTTTCACTTGTGAAAGTACATTTAATTCATTATTGTGTCAATATTATGAAAAATAATCTAACATTTGGGATTAACATGCCCTCGTAGCCCTCGTAAGAATGAAGAATTAATTCGTATTAAGAACGAGTTTAGAACTAGCAATTCGAAAATAAGCAATTTCGAAAAGATTTTTAATGTTCAGTGGTATCATATCATACCTGTGGTTACAGATGGACATGGGCAGACTGATAGACCCGCAAACCAACCCTACCTGCGTCTAACCATATATAAATACAAAATACGAGCATCGTTGCTTTGTCTTTGTATGTAGGAGAATGGAAGTAACAACCCAAATTGGATAAAGCTGATAAATTCACGTCCGTTACCAGAATCAGCCCACGTTAATGTATACAAAAATAAATAAATAGAAACCCTATCAGCAAAACCTGCAAACCTACAAGACACGTGTGATACGTAAAATGTCGACCATGAACCACTTGCTCAATTTACCAACACACAAGGTTTACTTCTTTAGAATTCCATGCAGGAGAAGTAAAGTAGGATAAAAGCACAAGGTAATAAGTGAAGTATCACTGTATCTTATTATGAATGAGAAGTTGAGAGAAAGAAAGGAGAAAGCTGGCATACATGACTAATCGTAAGTATGCTTATCACCTGATTGAAAGCCTGCTACTAAATATTTACAATTGCATCAATATCCAATAGTATCTTTAGCCAAATTGAAACAAAATAAGGGTTTCGACTGACAAGAATACATTGTGGAGCGAAAAACAACCTAATGACAAGACAATTGGTACCTTTTTTGCGGTTATTTATCACGAAGTGACAAACCAAAGACTCGTCTTATTACCAAAATCCAATCCTTCTACTTCTACTTTCGAGTATTCCATGGGCTGTGTTGTGAATTGTGAAGTCTTTATCGTTTTGGTGAGTACGTCAAACGGCACGCTTCAAATATCTACTTTTTTTACTTTCATCATGAAATACAGCGCGTTCACGAGTCTTCATTGGTGCATTGCATGCCAGTCGGAAAGAAAGTCACCTTTCACGGCCAATGCGAAAGAGTCGACCTCAATATTTTTATTAGGGTTAACTTAATTCGGTCTTTTCGCCTTCCGTCTGGAGTACTGTACCAAGAACAAGATATTCCGTGCCAGGGATATCATGCCTTTGTTCCACATAAAAAATAGTGTTCGTATGCACTCTGCACTGCACTCAATGAACCCTCGTCGTCGGATATATTGAGGATTATTATTTTTGCAGCAGCGATACATTCAGGGAAATGATTTTCTCTGTGATGGATGAGAATTAACATATATGGAATTTTCAGGATCATTTTCCCGACTCAATTTTACGGTTGTGCTACTCGCCAAAACGGCGATTCGCATGTTCTCATTTTCCTGATTGTGTAACTGCTCTGGAGGAATGCGAGATGAGATTGCGATAACAATAAAGTTAGCTTTTCCCTCTAGCTGTAATGGAACTAGGCTAGAACAATACAATTAAGTAAGCAATATATGCAACGTACCCCAGAGACTATAGCAGTATTACTGGGAGTACAAGTGATTTTCTGAATTACTAAATTTTCCTTTTTGCTTCAGGTAAAATAAACATATTCGAAATATTGACTTACCACTGCACTACGAACCAAATCTTCAGTTATATTGCAAGTAAAAGAGGAAATGTGACAGTTGAGGAAAGTTGAAGACTGCAACTGGAAACTGCTAACCTTTGCACATAATAACAGGATCATTCAGCAACTTGAAACCCCCAGTAGCAATAACAGAATACGACTATCAACTTTTTTCTGGAAAACTTTGCCGCAATTTGTCATAAGTTTAACCAAGCGAATTTGCCGTGGTGCAGGTGCCACTCACAAAATAACGCGAGTAGTTCGTCTCATCTATGCCCACCAGTCAAATATTATATAAATGTGCCAAGGTTGACATTACTTGTTTTTACATAAAAAAAATGACCAGTGATTATAGCTGTGAGAATAAGCCACGTTGACGCTCAATCCATCAACACATATAACACTTTCTCCTTAGGTCTAATAATAACGGCAACTTATGAGGATTTACAGTTTTTCTTCAGCACTTCATACTTAAAACATTGTGGTACTTAATCTTTCGTTCGTCCCAGTCCACACCAGAATGTCGTCGTGACTCGAGATCTGTGTGATAATGTTACTCATTCTTTTTTGCACCCACTCTTTTTTAGCAAAAAGCATGAAACTTTATTGCGTGTTAGATGGCTCGGCAGGATCCATGCAACCTTTTGCCAGTTATCCACTTTACTATTATATTATTATCGAGTGGTTCACAAAATTGATATTTTCATTGACATTGGGCTAATGGAAAATTGCATGGATGAAATATGCATGGATTATACTACCGGAATACGTCATTGGGTTTTCTCTAAGGTAGCCGATATACACATTATTTTTTTTGTAAATTTGGCATTTGGCATGTTATGCCGACTGCATACCACTTGTGTACAATTTGACGTGAAAAATCTCCGACTAACAATGAAAAAGTATAGGGGAAGCGCTGCGGGGAGTTTTGTCCCGTGTCCCAGAAAACCAGTTTGGGCACGACTGTCGCCGTCTCCTCCTATCACTGCCACTGCTGAACTCTTTTATCAGGGGATTTTTCGATTCTAGAGATTGACAATCCTTTTTGTTCGACCGCCATTCTCCCCTCCCCCTCACCAATCAATGTAAATACCTATGCACATGCACTCCCACGTAAAGGTAGGTATGTGTTTCCGAAAATGTGTTTGCTCCCTTGTAATCATGATGAAGTACACATTTGCTCGCAAAATGGTTTGAAGTCTGGTTGCGCGCTGGGTAGTTGTCCATGTGTGCGGTAGAAAAAAGCAACAGTTTCATTTATTTATCAGTGAAGAAAACAAGTATTTAAGTTGGATCCATATCGTTCCATTTTCTTCCACGTGTGTGAAATACACAGTGCTCACTTCCCCTTATGACTCCCTACACACTCTGCTTGTAAAGCTACTCGTAGTTTATAACACATTCTCGAAAGGAATACTTTTATAATCACATTAGGAGAAAAGCCAGAGGACAGGAGAGGAAAATAACCAAGTAGTTTTCTTATGTACCCAACCTAATAGTATGTAGCACTTGAGACTTCTTTTCATCCTGTGTGTAGTGGCTACGAATGAAAGTAGGTAAGCACGAGGTTTTCACCGTTCCATCCTGCCGGGTACGGGCTCTGTAATACACTAGAGGAGAAATGTTTTTTTCGCTACTAGTCTTACTCTTCCGCACCACCGTGAAAGCACCAAGTCAGGCATACCAGGGAAGGTTGGATAATAGCAAAGGGAAGGAAAGGAGCCGAGAAGGCGACAGAAAAGGATGGCGATATTTTAGCTCATGTGGATCTATATGGATGTACGCTTTGCTAACACCACCGTTGCAGCTCATATGGCTCATATAGGAATATATTCTGCTATACCCATAGTACTCGTATACTACTAATCCAAATGTTTATATAGCATTTTATGCATACCCAATAAGATGCCTAACAAAGGCAACTACCCGAATTCATAAGCATTAAAAACTAGCCGCGAAGAACCGTCTGGGTTCTTGTCTGTTGCTAGTTTATTTGCGAATTTATTTATTTGCTGGTTGTTCATTCATTATATAGCAGTTGTACTCATTTTGATTTTCTAATTGGTGAAACACATCCTTTATTGTTTTTTTCTTAAATCGCTGGGATATATAGAGGTTAGAATCAGGTTCTAGCTAAGGAAGTTAACAACGGTAGCTTCTTTAACTGAACAAAAATATACCACGTAAAAATATAATTTTTTTCTCCTTCTGTGGGAGTTTCTCCTTTGCTTTTCTCTTTGGCAGTACATGGCTTTCAGATTCATACATATCAACCATCACCACACACCGGAACAAAAAGACTTCGCTTTAACTTTTTATGTACTATCTTTTCACTAGTGTTGCTCTTTCCACTTCCACCACCCTACTCAACAATTTACTTATAAAAGGAGTACAAGACGGGAGTGGATATACCAGTGTAGATATATACACACATACGGCTCTTTTTACCGAACGCGGTTTTTTCTTTACTCGCTAAGGATATATATTACACGCCGAGTATAAGTATTCATGAGTATAAGAGAGAGCACGAGCATACAACGCTGCCTTCGTTGTTTAATGCATTTGGTAAGTGAGTTGGGACCGGGGAAGAAAACAAGGGAGGAAATAGGATGTGTAGTAAAGAAAGCTAGAAAAGAATGGCAACCAGTCAAGATTAGTCAAGGGTCTAGTCTGAAAATGCTTGTAAAAATACTTACTTGCATGTAAGCATCGCCATCATCATCATCCTCGTTGATGATGATGCCGAAGACGAGGATGCTGGTACACTTTTACCGTTCTTGTTTTAAGACTTTTCAAGTAAGCCGGCACTATACTAGCAGGGTAATGACGACTCCCTCAATTTCAACTTTGCATTATCCATTTTCCCTCGTGGAATTCGTGCTGTGGTGATAACAAGGAATTGAGGAAAATTATTATTGGAATGCATAGATACGATGAGTACACATGTCATGCTGCGTAAACGATGGAAACATTTATTCATGCTGGATATGGAGAGCACGATGCGATAAATTTTAGTGGAGAACAAGGAACAACAGTTTTGAGATCACCTACGATGAATGAGTATAAATGAGAACGGGAATGTAAGCAACGAGATTCGGTTTTTTCGGGGTATTCCTCGGGTATTTTTGTAAGTTAGTATAAAATTCCCTTTCTCTTATAGTTTCAAAAAAGTAGCTACATTTTCCTGTGGGACATTTCATGCTTGGTGTTTGTAACAGCTCCGCGAGGATCATATCGATAAGTTCTGGCGTGGGATGTGGAGGTTAGAAGATAAGGGGGAATCGATGACTATTTGGTATGGTTGCATCATACTCAGAAATGGGCTGTTTTGACTTTGTTGGCTTTGGCTAGAATACTATAAAAGTAGTATAGAAGGTTCCCCTTTTGTTTAGTTCTGCGTAGCAAAACTTTGAATTAGTTTAGAATGGCTCATGGCTCCGTATGTCGTGCTTAGTCAACCATCCCATTCCACCCTGGGATCCCATCCATGTGCTGTTAGGAAAAAAACACAGCTGGGAGACCCTATCAATCGTATGTTCACAATTGTGTTCTCACGGCTAAACGATTCCAACTACATATTCGGAACAAACATACAAAATCAGGCTTGTTACTCTGCCAGTAGACCGTTACAACCTTTACATCCTTCCTGACTCGATATACATCATAAAATAATTTTCAAGCTTTAGACGGTCGTCGCTTCAGCGAACGCTATGCAAACGTTTTTGCTATTCTTTTTAGCAATTAGCTTCGTTCGTAGATGTAATATTGGATAATATATTTGTTGAACGGGGTCATGAGCCAACTTCAGCTTGTTTCTCTTTGAGGGTTCTCTTTCTTCCTTGATCTTTATTCCAACTTCAGATTGTTTAACTCACTTATAATCACTCGTTCATTACTGTATACAAGTTAAATCGCAAACGATGCGAAAGCGACAAAAGTTTTTTGAGGTAGGATACTCTGAAATTTAGAGAAGGAATTTGAAAGTTAACGTTTTGTTACTTCATATCTGAAGTAGACCAGAGCGGACCAGAGTGATTGAGTAACACTGAAAGAGTGACACTCAATCATTCAATCAATATAACGTAAAATAAGTGCAGAGATAAATTATATGAATTGCATTTTTCAATCAAATCCAATTCGTAATATATTTAGTATCTATGTATTTGGAACAAGTTCTGCCTTCAAGTAACTTCAAAACTTTCTCCATTTACCCTCGGCCAGACTGGTCGTGGTCGTTGCAAGTTTTTGTAGAACCTTTAATATACTTTATTGTAAAGATCAAATTCAATCCTCCGAAGACCACGGAGGAAGGCGAACTTGGATAGATAAAGTAGAATTACTTTTTTTGCTAGTACTTCAAGTTTTGTGAATCCACCCAGGCGCCAGATTCAGTTGCAACTACGAAAAGGTAGATTATAATTTATAATTGCTACGTCAATCCCACCCACATAAAGAAATAAGAGTCAACATATTTTCCATTACTAATGTTAACCGAGCCCGGGTTAACGCAAGCACACTTCCTACTTATTTCTCCGACATCTGAAGAGACACCCAACATGGCGTAAGCTACATGTCAGATATGAGATAGTAATGCAGACAGTAAAGTTGTCGGATAACGGAGACGCTGCACATCATGTAATAAATTGCAATCCGAATCCACAGTTAAAAGCCAAGCCGTATTTAATGGCCGCGTATCCAACAGTTTATCCCTGTCCAAAAGATGCATTTCAATTTCCCCTTCGTGGATCTTGCTTACCTTCGGTCCGTTAAAAAGAAGGAAAAAAGACGAACACGGATATCACATCACATATATGTATATACAACCCCAGGAAGCTCACGCTTATATCATCACAGGCAATTTGGTATCATCGAGTGAAAACTTTCATTGATGCTGAAGGCCATTTCTGTAATGTTCAAACGACTTTGGGTTTGGCAAAACCATCGTACGAGCTACAATCGTTAGTTGTTATACTAGACCCCACTCGTCTTTAAACCATTTGTTTAACCTGTCCTCGTAGGACCATCATTTTTCAGTTGCTCGTACCTGTTCCGTTCCGAGCGTACCGTAATATCCAAAATAGAATACCTCTTGTTTTATAACCAACGGCACATTCCGTCTTCCATTCCATATTCGATGTAATGTATGTAATGTGGTTTCCCGTTGTCTCAATTTCTTTTATTTAAAGCTCTATATTTTGTAAACGCTTTTGCATACTAAAAATAACAACAAGTTACTGTAAGCATGCCATGCTACGCTACGCTATCTCAACAATTCGACCCTTGTACAAAAGCGGTCGTTCTCAGCCCATCGACAAACATAAAAGCGGGCAGTAACTGGAAATTTAGAGTGGTTACAGCGTCCCGTTATTGATGTACACACGGTTCCTGTCTTAAATGCAATATTCAACCTGTCGAAAGCTCGACAACAGAAAACCTTTAAGGAATAAAAAACTTGGTGAAATTTGTCGTCAAAAAAGACCTCTAACGTGTTCTCTTCTCGTCTTATACGTGGTATGGGCAAAGCTCATGTGGTACGTGCAGCTAACCATTCGCATCTCAGATCGATTTTATAGCATCAGTTAAATTCCCAGCTTGACAATATGTGCACGACTCAAGTAGGAAAATACTCGTTCTCAATAAAGAAGTTCACTTTATCTGTTGAATTGGATCGCACGACGCTATTACACAATAGCTATGCACATTCCTTTAACACCGGAACTCAAACCTTGTCCCTCATTCCTTTTCATATCTATCTGGCCAATATGCATCTAGCTAGGCATCTATCTGCATTTTATGTACTTGACCATTGCTCCC
This sequence comes from Dicranocentrus wangi, assembly GCA_036850665.1. NCBI lineage: Eukaryota > Metazoa > Arthropoda > Collembola > Entomobryomorpha > Entomobryidae > Dicranocentrus > Dicranocentrus wangi. The sequence goes on from JAANSN010000873.1 coordinate 33,311, forward strand.
TTTTCCCACCTAGTCTAAACACACAAACAGCGCGCATGAGATTCCATAACACTTGCTGTCACAGGAGGAAGACCTTTTTTTCTGAAATATGGTTATCGAATTACTTCACTTCCTTTTCCCCTTCCCCTCATTCTTGTGAGTTAGTTCAAACGCTTACAATTAGAATCTGACCGGGTTCTACCCATCTTACGTCCTCCACTCAAGCAGTTATTCAAATACTTTTGGTACACAAGCGAAGAGCGAGAGAGAGAGTATTTTACGTGCTTCTCTCATTTCACATGTTCTCAGTTTGCTTGTGGCTACCAACCTTTTGTTTGTTTTTAGTGTTAGGTTCTGTTTTCATCGAACCCAAAATGGGATTCAGAAGGCACCATCTTCGCATCGCTTCTGATTTACAGCTAAAGGTATGTTAGGTAGCCGTTATATCGTTATAAAAACAATATGGCCTTTTCACGTGTAATAGGCCCATGCGACGATTTTCACCAACATTTTTTTGTATTTTTATTGTCTCAAGACTCAAATGCATAGTTTTTCACATCCCATTTTCATTTTTGTCTCAATGACTATTAACGATAATGGGGATTGGCTGATGAAAATAGACTGGTTGTAATTTATGTCCACTTCACCCAGTTTTTCGAAAAGTGCTTGATATAAAAATACATATTGCCCTATTTCCGTGTTATGCATTTAGCAAATAAGTCTTGAATGGTGGTTGAGAATCGTGTCATATCTATAAACCATTATAGTAGTCCTTTTTGTGGGTGTAGCTGTTTCCCAATATGAACATGCATACACGTAATTCAAAATATTATATTGAAATCATAAACAGACGAAAGGATCCTAAGTGGGATCCTCCGAGAAGAGGATAAAAGTATTTTTTTAAATGAGTATGTACTTAGCGCTATATTCCCTATACGTATGGGAAATGGTTCAGTAAAACTTCGAATTCGGAACACACTACTTACACCTATATTTTTCTGACGTCTTGCAATTCGTTTTGAATAACCAAAAACAACACTCATGATTTTGTGGTTTACTCTGAAAAGAAAACTAGAAAACTCGTAATCGAAGTGCGGGTGAACCCTTTTTGAAACTGACAAACAGTGCCCCTTTGAAGTGCAGCCTGTATTGTGTGACAATTGATGCTACTCTTTGGTTGGTTGGTGTACACTGTACACTTATAAATATGTATGTGTGTATACTACGCCTTTCTGTGCAAGATGGTACACGGGACAAACTATGAGCACAAAGAATGGAAATAAAAGGCTTGGGAGTAGTTTTTTCTCTCCCTAGAATGGATCCATTCATATATATATCCAATGTATTAGTTTCATGGTTGTTTTTCAGTCCTCGTGTTTTCGATGTGGAAATCGGTGTGTGGTTTTTGAAAAGAAGTGACAACCGTTCAGACACTTTTCCCGTTTCCTTGCTCTTTTCGGAATAAACTATCTTTAAACCTTTCCTTTGAATTTTACTCAGGTTTAGCCCATTCTGCTATCTCGTGTGTTTCTTTCACTCTGCTTTTCCCTGAAGTAAATGGTTGTCACAAAAGGACACTGTTTTGGGAGGCTATACCTTTCCTGAAAATCTTTCTGGATTAGGATCCACTACAGAGGAAACAAACTAGTTAAAGCAGTCCGTAATAAAAGCAAGTAAACTATCACTTTCATTCTATTTATTCATTTCATTTTGGCTTTCCAAGAGCGAAAAAACCTGCTGTTCTCTGGAGAAAACTCATGAATGTTTTCTCCTTTTTCTCCTTCACTTTCAACTGCTCACTAACTTGTTCCAGTTTTTTCTTCTTAGCCTGCAAAGGAGAAATGAATCGTTTCTTGTGAAGCTTCGCCCCAATCACGCCTGTAATATTTCGACATGTACTTGGTTGGTGTGCAGAATAAATTAAGTAGCACTTTCGAATCTTACACAACCAAAGTAAAAGGAAAGCGTTCCCCATCATGAAATGCAGGCTATAATGGAAAAGACATACCTATACGATGTTTCTTTCTGAGAGGAAAATGTGGAAATGATGTGTCCACTCCGTTATATTAGGAAGCATGCAATTTTTTTCTGAGGGAAAGTAAATGGAGGCCAGTAGTTGAATCAGAGATAGTACATACGTGGCAGCCACAAGTCTCCCAGGACCCGAGAGAGAGACAAAAAAGCCGGAGGGAATGCATAAACAGTTTTCGTTTGCAGAGAAAGAATTCCGCAGAACTGACTAAGCATGTAGGGAGAAACCAGGAACCGCTAACCGTAAGAAATCAGCATTACAGAGTGTACTACTATGCTTGTATTGCCCCATATTGTTCATAAGGAAAATGTACAGAAGACAATTATTGTGGTTGGGAGACGAGACGAGCAAGAAAAAAATACGCTATGAGAGTGAACCAGATTTTGGGGAGATGAGGGCGAAAACAAAAATGTGGTTATACGATGCACATGGAAGTTTAAGTGCGACCATGTTACTTCGTATTAGCAAGAATGTTTTCCCGTGATCCTATCTCATTCTGTATGAATCATGGAGTGTCCAAGTAGTCAAGAAACATAATAGGGGGAAGTAAAAGCAGGAACGTCATTCGAACATCTCATTTCAGGTCATATGGGTATCAACCGTGTGGGTAGGGGTATATTCCATAAAGAAACTATATAAATGCGTGGTGGGACAATACGTGAACGTTGCACACACAAGATACATTATGTCTAAGGGTTTCACTGGATGAGTGTGTGTATTTTTTCGGGAAAGTGTCACTTTTTGCTTTTAGTTTCTTACCCGTAATTTCACCAAACATCTATGTATGCATACAAAGATGTTATAAGCTACAGATTTGTAAAGCTAATGCTAAGGATGGGAAGAAGGTTTGGGGTAAGAATACATTTTGTGGTTGTAGTGGACCGACAAAATTGTCTCATTTAAAATACACGGGACATTTTCGTCTCCGAAGAAATGAGAAATACATGTCTACGGAGACTACGGAAAACAAAAATTGCCGTTTTTTATAGCAGAAATCCTGCTTCGGTTCTATTCTAGATACAGTTATATATTCTAATTGTAAGTATGCATAGTGCATACTTGTTCATTTCATAGTTTTGCCCTTTCTTGCTTTTCCGTACATACTCTCTTTCTCAGGGCAGGGTTTCACGGTTATCCGAAAGTATTATCTACGTAAAGATGAAATGAGAGAAAATGGGGAAATACGTTCTTACATATGAAGAGGGTAAATGCAAAAAGAACTAAATATGCCTATCTACTAATGTTATATCTACTCGTTTCTGTATGTTTCATTCGTAGGAAATGTGCATTTGTTAGTGAAGTATTAGCAAAGTATTTCGGAAAAAGTTGTGTAATATGTAAAGGGAGGTAAGTAAAATGATAGGGGATGTAGATGTAGCGGCATTGGAAATATATCTAGAAATACTCAAGTAGAGTGTTTACGTCCATTTTTTGTTATCAAGTTGGCTGTGAACATATTGTGAGCGAGTGGACTCTACTCTTCTGCCGCCTTTCGGTTGAAGACATATGATAAAAATTATGGAAATGGTTATTGTGCTTGCTGAAATATATAGACAACTACACATGTTTGAAATTGTATTGTATTTAGCCTGTTTGCCATTTTGGGATCCAGTTACACATGCAATGCAAGTACAAAGTACACGAAGGAATTGTAACTTATACATAAAGGGTGGTAAGTACAACTCCGTTTTTATGATTACACCCTAATTTCCGCCACAGTGTTCATTAGAAGCTCTTTTGTCCTTTGATCATTCCCTACTCCTTTTTCATGGCTTCATAAACCAACTCCTAAAGGGTCGGAATCGGAGAGATGTGTGGATGTTTGCGGATGGGATGAAGAAATCAGAGTCTGACATTCGAAGACAGCATGATAATGAAGAAAGCATGTAACGCTGTAAAAAGAAACAAAATGGAATACGAGAGTTTTAAACTACATTTTTATGCCATTGGAAATGATGGCTTGACGGGGTTAGCACGCGGAAGGAAGAACGTGGTTCATTTATTCTCTGACTAACTGGGATTTCAACGGAAATGTCGTCGTAGCAGCTTCTACTCAGGAAATGTTTATAAATCACCCATCGGTTATCATATCATCTTACCCATCTTCTTACCAATGAAGGAAATCCATTAGGAAATCTTGCCGATAACAGTCACGTACTCCTGTCAAATCTTGCAAGAAAATACATGACTCCAATGTCGGCATGTTTCCTTAATTTTGGATCTTGGGAATCGGAAAAATAAGATATTACTACTCTAAGGGGAAAATGAAGCTCAATCATCTCCCCACACATCTTCAAATGAAGATATGGACATTGTCTCTAATGTTTTTTATTACTCTAATAATTGTCCTGGTTGGTGTTTCACTTGCCCCCAATACTAGCTCAACAATTTCTAAGCTCGGTAATATTAAATACGCCGCTGACTGGCGCAAATAATGTGTTAAAAGGAATTTACAAACTAGGTATTTTTCTTATTTGGAATCCTTGCTTTTATTCAATTGGATTCGATCGGGTAGGAGGAGTAGGAAGACGCATAAGCAAAATTTTTGACGGCAAATCCAGTTTAGCTCCTGATGATAACATGATTCTGCGTTATATTCGAAGAATGCATCTTGTAGCCCCTTCCCCTAAGGAGTATAACCTGACTTCAGAATTTCCATTTTGGTCACGTGCTACATTCGTCGAGACCATGGAGCATGAACTCCGATTCATTAATCAACTACAGATTGTATGTCAGTTTTTAAAGCTACTGCTGCTGCAGCTTTTAAAGTTTATTTGCCGGAATTTGTATTTTGTATAATTACATATAATTACATGTAATTGACGAAGGTGGAAGGATTCTTTCTTGAATACAGAGCGTATGATGGAGTGTACGCATCCCACACTTTGAACCTAGAGCTGAACTCTAATTGGACAGGGATTTTGATTGAACCGTCGCCAATTTTGTTTTCCATGTTGAAAAATCGACACCGCTTAGCATGCCTGCTGAATGTATGTATATCTTCTAATCATCCAACAAAGGTAAATTGTGGACCGACCGACCGACTTTATAATTATAGGTTTTTTATAGCGTTTGTTCGTGGTGGGATTTTATGATCTTTAATTATCTGCAAGTTAAAGGTTTTACGACAAAATGGAATGAACGAGTTTGTTGGCAAAAATGGAGTGGAAATGAGCTCAAAATCCTATTACAAGAGTCCCGTCGAGCTTTCCAGAAAAAACAAAGGAAGTGGTGATGTTCCGTACAACGAGATTGAGTGCTTTCCTCTGTACTCTATTTTAAGAGCCGTGAATGTTTCTAGGGTAGACTTGCTAGTGTTGAAACTTGAAGGTCCTGTGGATTTTTTTCGTATCCTAAACTCATTTCCTTTTGACAAACTACGAGTTACGGTAAGTGGTTAAAATAAAATACCTATACACACGTACGCTTACTCTTCTTAGAATTCAGGGTAAGATGAAATTTTTATTCTTGCAATAATAATATGCATAAATATTTTGGTGAATATTACATTACAGCTAATTTCGATCGAATATCGTCAAACTTCAAGTATTCCATACGAATACAAACAAATAGGGAAATTCATGACTGGAAAAGGATACGATTCCGTTTTTGAGAAATTGAATGATGATGCTATATTTATATCTCTGTACGCTTCACGGCGACGACACGAATAATCGTGTTAACCTCTCTTCGAGTATTGTTGACTAAGAAATAAAAAATGCAGTTAGATTTTTCGGATTTGTATTCTGAATTCTTTGTGGTAAAACTGATTATAGTAGAATTGTCTCAATAAGTGTAACACAACGACACGACAGATATAAAGCCAAAAGCAATCTATACAGCGAACACTGTCGCATTCTCAGTAAAAATACGTGTAAGCTCAAAGTTGCAGTTGTAAGGTGCGACAAAGGATCACAATACAACGAAAGCCATCTGGCTGGATAAACCCTCCAGTAGCTTCGGCCGTGATTCTTCCCTACACATCCAGGAATTTGCACGCTTTCAGTACTAGAATGCGCTTCATGCACTAGGGGAACTATTAGCTTGACTTCAAATTCCAAAGTACCATTTGAAATCATCATGGCCATGAAACCTGGAATTTGGTATTCCGGAAGCAATTTGAATGCTTACCCGACGTCCTTTTCGTCCGTTGCAGAATCTGCCGTATATTAAATAGGTCACATCACAAAAGTATCCAGTTTTTATTCAGAGATTATTGTTATTTATTTATTTATTTGGTTCGTATTATGCTCACGTTATGCTGATAGCAAAATAGCAACGATAATGTATCACGGATGTCGGTTGTTGCAAGTTGCAACTCCAGTTGTGTTGACTTCATTAATTCAATATTAGTCCGAGAATCTGTAATGGAGTGCATCCAATGTTGCATGCATTAGATTAGAATGAATTTTAGTAATGTGAAATTTGAGCTCCCATCAATGCAAGTATGAAGTAGTAAGTATTATGGGTGTGCAAAAAATACTGAAACTGAACATGAGTAATATATCAACAAGGAGCACAACACGTAATTTTATTCTTATCTCAAAACAAATACACAGTAAAACAGGACAATGAGCCACAAAAATTTGGATTTTAATGCAAAGTTCTACAGCGTAGCGGGTTAGATTCCACTTCATCTAACATGCATGGCTTCCAAATACATACTTATATTTTCAGAATGTGTGTGTGTGAATTCGCGAGGTTTGACTTAAAGGTTCCTTTTTCTTTATGAAAAGTTGCTTCTGGGCTTGCCAAAATATAACCCTTACAAAACGCACATCATCGGCTTGTATTCTCGTATTCGATACTGTTGCCAGATGAAAAGGAAAAATACCAAGCAGCTCTGTAGCACTCGTTTTTATTACATACGAGCCAAGCAAGTAAAAAATTATAAGAATATATTCGACACGTATATATATAAGTATTTAGTGTATAATATCCTTAACTTTTCCAGGTTGTCGTTTTGGGTTTAACACCAACCATCTACCAATTCTTCCCCAAATGAAGACAGTGGTGTGTCGCTTAGTGCAGTTTAACCGAGCTTGAGAGCAATTTTGCACATTTATTACATCCCGAAAAGGACGGGGTTTTGAGCACTATATGCCATGATTCATAAATATTTCTGGTTTTACGAGTAACGAAGTCAAACCAGCATCCTTAAACAGACTCATCTGACTAAACTGTGAGTTTGTTTGCTATATGTCTAGTCCCAAAACACAATTTCCTATAGCGAAAATGAATGCTTTTGTACTGTATAATTTATGTAGATGAGTATATGTCCGTAAATTCCCAGAGTGAGCAGGCATGCAACTCAAACGTCATTTTTATTGGAAGGGTAAAGGCACAGGAAAACATCATAATAGGAACAACAACAGTATAATATTTGCAAGCTTGTGTAGCTACAATATGCAACAAGAAAAGTACATGATAGGATTTTATTAATATTTATCAAAAAAAATCTTGTAATAATAATATACCCTTGCAGTGAAGATTCACTTTTGTTGAATCATCGCCACATGCATTCACATCATTGCACTGCAGTCGTAGTCATATTCCTCGTGTAGCTAATCACATAATCATTTTCTCATTTACACATTTGACAGACTCATGAATCACACAACAACCATGAATGCTATTATGTACTCTCGTAGAGAGACGTACAGTTCCTGTATTTTGGGAGAAGCAGGCAAATGGCAGGGATGGAGATTCGAGTGAGTAACTGGATTTGATGCTTAGACATCAATCCGCTCCGCAGTACCTCATGAAATACTTGACGAAGAACAGCCTACAAACTTACAACAGGAAGCAGAACTGTATTTTCACGATGCAAATGTTATTAATTTAGTTTGTGGTTTGTAGACATGTGGTGTGGTAATGATGACGGAAAGTGATTCGACCAGATAACAATATGTATATTTTTGTCGCGCCGAGGTGAAACATTTATTAGATTATTAGACTTTGAGATATTGGATAATAGTCCAAGTTTAAATTGAAAAAACACACCACCATTTCCGTTACACGAACTATGTAAACCGTGCCTGGAAATTAATAACCACAGGGGGAATCCGTAGACAAAGCAAAATTGTGTTTTGCTATGGTGCGTTTCTGATTGTCATTTTGTGTTTATTTGTAGGGAAGTGTTTTCAATCAAGCAGACCCACCGAGGATATACGTATGTATCAATCCTCCCAGAGCAAACCCTGTCAAATAGTTAGCAAGTTAGGAAACAACCTCTATTTACGCACACGTAATTATTAATCTTCGGTTTGTGAATAAATCATGGAGCCGTCTTCCCAAGATCAACTACTACGACTCAAGATTGCCTCTGAGATAGTTCTTGGAAATCAAGCATCCGTCGCATTTTCAAGGGCTTTCTACTTGGAAGATGTCTTAATAGATAGGATCCATAAAGAGGTTTGATTTGTGTATATTTGCTATAATTTCAACACAAATTTTAAAAACTGTACAGGAATTACAATACGGTTAACATTTGTATGATGGTACAGTGTCTCGAAGTATCACAGTCTTGCCTTGATGCCCTGGAACTTGTCGAAAAATTTACACAAGAAGTGGAAAACAACGACGCTTCGTCGAATTTGACTCCTCTCACAGAATCCAGCGTTAGATGTCAATGCTCTGAAATGTTTAAGTCTCTCACTACCGACCATCAGCCTACTTTGAATGGTTTCAAGCAGAAATTAACTCAGGCAAAAGCATGTCGGCAGGTAAAAATCCACAATTAAGCTGGGGGAATGCAGGAATTAAGGAAAGCAGTTTGCATTAAATGGGCTTGAATATTATTCCAATTGAACATTTCTAATATGTACTTATTATTAGTGTTGAATTAGTTTAATTAGCCCTGTATTCTGTTTGATGTAATCTGATGCGTGCGTATCATTTGCCATTCTGATGTCCATTGCATTAATGGGTTGTCATTTTGAACTCCCACAGGCAAAGAGCTGTTTGCTAGAAACTTTATCGACACAAAATAACAACATCACCTCGCAGTTTAACACAATGACGCTAAATGAGCTGATAAATGATGTGCATATTCCGGAATTTTCGTGGTGAGTTTGACATACATACAGCATTATGCAAGCTTTTATCATCCTCCGTCTATATTTGTTGTATTCGAGTCAAAAATCTGTATCACTGTTTCCTTTGCAATCTTATCGGTTGTTCCAACTAATGCATTTATTCATTACAACCTAATACACGGAAGCTTTATTAACGAGTCTGATTTTGGAGAACTGGAAAAACTGATTGAAGAATGGGACGAATACAGAGAGAAGGCAAAACAGGAGTTTGTCTCGGTTGGGGTAAAGCTAGATGAGTTTAGAAAGGATATGAATAAGACTGCCCGAATGAGGTATGATTTTATCCTTCAAGAGTGTTACACTATAGTTGATTTGAAAATAAAAGGATTCCCGAATTTCTTGTTTCCAGAGAGTACACTTGTGACATGATTCTAGCACAGATAACACAACAGAAGCATCCACAGTCGCTTAGTGGGGATACGTTGAAAAAGAAAGGAGTTTTTCATAAATTCTCCACTCTTCTCAGAAGACGTCACACTCACCAACCTGATCTAAGGCATGAGCAATCTCCGACTCCCTCTCAATTCTCACTAACTGCGGTGGATAATCAACAGCACCAGCAATCGTTCTAGTTTTTTTTTCATTTTTATTGGACTACCTATGCTACGTAGTGCCGAACAGTTGTCGCTAAAATCCGGCTGTCATGTGGCTGTCACGTTCCCGTTGCATATTGTAGCTTGATTTTCATGATCATGATTCTATATCAATAATGGAAAAGTCAATTCATGCTAAAAAACCTTTTGGAATTCACTCCATATAATTTTATAAGTATAACGTATGAATTCGTGTACAATTAGTTGTATGATAACAATTTTATTTCTTCATATCCAAATGCAAACTCCATTTAAATGTACTAAAGGGCCAACCCAATATGATTTATAATACAATAAAGACGAAACTTATCATTTTTACTATTTCGAGCTCCCTTTAAGAATGAATATTTGGTTACTTCTAACCAAAACGTGTAATTTAAAAACATACAACATGATATATTTGTCACACATTTCCAGGTATTATTAGAACTTTTCGACTCAAAACAAGGCAATGCTACAGCCACAACCACGTTGCTCTTGATTCTTGAATACGTGATTCCTCTTCTAAACTGGATACTCGAATTGAAACAGTGAATCATGGACATGAGTGGAAGCTGAAACGACCGCAATAACATGGTCTTTCGTGCATATCATGTATTATTTGTAGTGTTGTATATGGCATATGAGTCCACAAAAATATACAAA